>JAGFNQ010003740.1:0-94923 GCA_024364735.1 Boesenbergia rotunda | reverse complement strand
TCATGAAAATAGGAGGTATGAAAAATCTAAGGAAAAATATAGAGCCTTCCATGCTAGGTTTACCACATCTAAGGATAGGGAAGATTTTAGATCATTTAAGGGTAGACCTATCTAAAACAAGGCTAAAAGGAAAAAATCACCAAGGCAATCCTAAAAGACCAAGTCTTGATGAGGTAATGGTTGAAAATCAAGTTTTGAGGTCAAAACTTGATAAATTGGAAAAATCCCTTAAGAAAATAGAAAATCTATTTAAGGGGTCAAAAATTCAAAATCTAGATTTAGGAAATCAAGGATCCTCTAGGAGCAAGAAAGGTTTGGGATACAAACCTAAAACTAAGAATGATGGTCCATCCTATCATAGAGTTCCATATAGGTATGGAACTCAATCTAGGTCAAGGAGCCAAGTCAAGGCCACAAGGGAAGCTATCCCTAGGGTTGACCAAGACAAGATCAACATGACTAAGACTTTGGAGAAGTCTAAAAAGGTCATTAGGAAGGTATCAAGGGAAGTTATCCCTAGTGAATACCTAAAACACTCAAGGAACACCAATAGATTTTGGGTTCCAAAGAGTGTGTTTGCAACACCCTAGATAGGTCTAGGGAGTGTCAACTCAAATGGGAAGGGTAGTTAACCTAACCTTGATGAAGTTGGCACTTTGGGGGCATATTCAAGGAATTACTATTCTTTGAAAATAAAGAAGTAAATTGTTTACTCTAGGAGGAGTAAAATTTGTGCCAAACTATAGTCTTAAAAAATTGAACTCAATAAAGTTGACACAACTAGGTTAGAATCCAAAGATAGGCCAAGTTGGGGAGTTTTGGCATTATCTTGGAAATTAGGGGCAAAGCTAGGATTATCAATGGCTTAGCGATGAGTTATTGATACTTAGATAGGAAATCTATGTATTTTCTTTTATACTACTATGCCATGTTTTGTATGCCCTATCACATGCCCATGACATCATAATCCATTTTTCATATTTTATTATGAAAATATTACATGTCATGTCATACATGCATCATCTAGCTATAATATTCTTTAAATCCTCACATGATGCATGTCATAGTCATTATCATGCATTAATTTAATTTTTATTTAAATTAAGGACATTGACATTAATTGACATTCTGGGTGAATGATCAAGTTTATGATGTCTAGGTAGAAATGCATGAACCCTTAGTCTAGGGAGAACATGACTTTCACATTTCACCAAGACCATAAGATGACTTGTGTGTGTTCTTGAGACACTTTAGAAACAAGTGAAATGCTAGGATGATGAACAAAACTCAAGTTATTGAGTTTTAGGTTCATCAAAACATGGATAAAAATGAACTTCAATCATTGGGAAAGCTAATGTACAACTCATGTGCATTTAGGCCAAGGAACATGGTTGGAAATTGTTTTTGAAATCTATTTCAAACTATCTTGGAAAACCTTGGTGAAGACTATCTTTTGATAGATCTCATCATTGATGAATTGGATACAAAATAGAGTGAAACATTGAAATATTTTAATGATTTTTATTTTTGTGTCAATCTTTGAAAAAGGAAGGTATTTTCATGTAAAATTATTTTTCCTTGATAGTATATGTTATAAATAATCTCTACACAAAATTTCAAAATTTTCTAAATTTTGTAGAATTATTTAGGTGTTTCTGAAAATTTAATCTGAAATTGTTTTCAGAAATCAGAAACTCCCAATCGATCAGGTGATCGATTGGGACAGTTGTAACGCCCCAAAATTCCCATTTTTAGTTCTTAAAGTCCTTAGAATTATTTAAAAATGGTTTAGAAATATTCTAGATATTTTTAGGTATTTTTAGAATATTTTTATGGAATTTTCCGAGTCCGTTTAGTATTTTAAAGAAAAAGAAAGAAAAAGAAAAAGGAAAAATTTTAAAAGGGCAGCAGGGAGTTCGAACCCGCGACCTGCACAAAACCAGGCAAGCGCGCGACCAGCCAGGCTAGGGTATCAAGCACAGCAAAGGGTGGAGAGACTTATATTTAAGGGGTAGTTAGGTCGATCCGCCCCATAGGTATAAATAGATAATTAAAGAGAGAAGTTTTATTTCTCTCCTCTCCAAACCCTCACGCCGACTTCTCCTCTCTTGGGCGAAACAACACCAAGCTCTAGGGGGCCGGCCAAGGCTCTCCTCCAAGAGATCTTCCAATATTTGGAATCCCCGCGACGAGAGGAACGCGTAGGCGCGAAGAATTCTCCGAGATCTCAAGTTTCTCCCGAGCTCTAGACGTCAATCTTGGTTGTAAGTCCAAGATATCAATGTAAGTACTGCTCACCTGCAGTAAGAGGC
Organism: Boesenbergia rotunda; assembly: GCA_024364735.1. NCBI lineage: Eukaryota > Viridiplantae > Streptophyta > Magnoliopsida > Zingiberales > Zingiberaceae > Boesenbergia > Boesenbergia rotunda. The sequence goes on along the minus strand of JAGFNQ010003740.1, from coordinate 92,611 downwards.
GGTTTTTCCGCAAGAATTTCCCTTAAAAGTTTTTAAAAGAGATATTTCCTTCTTGTTAAGATTTTTGCATGTGATCTTAGTTCATTATATGCTTATATATATTTTATTGAGTACACTATATGAGGTTAGGGACCAAGAAAAGCTATGAGAAAAGAAAAGAGAAGATAAAGATAAGAAAAGAAAAGGCCAAGGCCTTAAGAAATCCCCAAAAGTCAAGACTTAGGGATTTTAGCACGCAAGGTGCTCGAGAAAATGCCAAGGCATTTACAGATAAGAAAGAAAAGAAAGAAAAGCTATTTTGTTTTCTAAGGCCAGTACCCGGCGTCCAAGGGCGTCGTTAAAGAAATCCAGGTGTCCAATTCCAAGGTCTTGGCCCTGGTAGACCAAGGTCTGCTCTATTAGGATTGGTGGCTCGCTACCCCAACCTTTTAGGGAACGCACATATGAGATGATACTTACGTCTTCAGTGGATCCAAGTGATTATTATTTTCAAGTATATGCTTTAGCAAAGTTTCTAAAGTTTAAAGAGTTTTCAAAAAGTTAAAGAATAGCTAAAGTTTCAAGTTGAGCCAAGAAAAGTAAATCGAGATTTATTAATGCTTGAGTATGCATGTTTTGAGTTATACATGTTCTTAGTTTTTTTTCGAGCATATTAGTATCTCATATGATTTTCATATTATTCTAGAAGCATGTTTGCACATTTCGAGATTTTGTGAGCTAGATAGTACTTACTAAGCTTTTTGCTTACTAGTTGCATTTCCTCTTACTGCAGATAAAGGTAAAGGCAAGCAATTCTGAAGGAAGACGACGAGGCGGTGCTGAGTAAAGTGTGTGTGGTGGCTGATTATGGAGAGATCTTTGGCACAAGACAATTTAGTTGTTTAATTCACAATGTTATAGTTCATTTGAATTTCAAGTTCTTGTTTTATGGAGTTTAGCGAACATTTAAGTTTTGGATAGTTTTACATACTCAATTTCTTAGAGTAAAGATTCCATGTCATTTCTTTTAGCCTATATATTCTTATGATTGCATTGGATGAGTAGAAATGTGAGTAGTTGGAGATATTGATACTTTGTTAGAGAAATAGATGCATGTGCCATGATAGTATCAATTTCTTCTTTGAATTAAGTTTCATTGCTTAAATATGTTTAGAAAAGTTGCATTCACATTTCATAATGCTTTAGCAAGGTCATAGAACATGTATTTGGCGTCATGAATGTATAGAAGTCAAGATTGGTACAAACTTTAGTGTTAAAGTTCATATAACTTGAATAGTTTATTTTCTTCCGCAAAAGTCCAAATTTCAAGTTTATGGATTCGTTTCGATTGGCTAAACTCATTTGAAAACTGTCATAGAGTGTAGAAATGGTGTCATGATTCGATATGGCTCGAAATTATAGGTTTGGAGGAGCTGTGAAGCAACTGCCGAAATCTGAGTTTTCTGAATTCAGGCCTACCAGTCGACTGATACAGTATCAGTCGACTGATACCCGATTGTGGTGTTGGGCGAGGCAAGCTTCAAAGTGTACCATTTGCGAGCTTTTGAGATAGAAAGTGTGATATGTTATTATGCATGATTGCTTAAGTTAGAATATAATTGTTAGGTGAATTTAAAAGTTAAAAAAAAAGATTTCCGTATTTTTAGTCATGTATCAAAAGTCGTGAAGTAGAGAGAAGTAACGATCCGTCTGAAGCAGAGAAGGCGGGTCGCTACAACAGTAGCCAATCGATTGGTCAATCGATTGGTAGATCCTTTTTGCGAGCACAGAAGCTCGTGTAATCGATCCGTTGATCGATTACAGTAAGCAATAATCGATCAGTTGATCGATTAAGGCATAGCGTAATCGATTGGTTCCCAACACCAATCGATTGGTAAGACTGAAACTGTCTGATTTCAATCTGATAAACCTAATTTTGAGTAACCTACCAATCCCTAGCCCCTTGGAATACTTTTATAAGTATATTTGGGTAAATTTCAGTATGAAATCAAAAAGGAAGATGGTTTGGTGAAAACTATAGGGTTAATGAGAGATTTTGGTTCAAGTTTTGAATCTCAAAATCTCATAACCTCGAGTTGAGATTTCCTAAAGTTTTAGGAACTCAAAAATCATTGTTGGTGCAATGATGGAGGGTTAGAGCATGTTTTGAGGGGGAGGTCTTCCTTAAAAGCATGAGTTTGAATTTTCATTTTTGGGATAAGTGAAATAATGAAGATTGGAAATCTTCATTATGATGAATGCTCAAGGATGAGCATGGGTTCAAATGGAAGGTATGGGACTTTCATTGGGCATGCCTTTGATCACATAGACTCTCGGGAAGTATTTTTGATGTGTGTCAAAGGGGGAGAGATTGAAAGGCTAATAGGGATTAGTCTTTCTCAAATATATTGTCAAACATCAAAAAGGGGGAGATTGTTGGTGCAATCTTTGTTAGGCCAATGTTGACTAGGCTCGGGTGAGCTTATGTCTGATAAGCTTGGTAAGCTTAAGGTTGAATGTTTTGATGTTTGATAATGATGTTTGAATGTCATATGATGTTTCAATATCGTATGATGTCAAGTGGGTCAAAGTTGACTGTAGGCTTGACTGAAAAGACCTAGTGAGACTAGGCACACCTAGTGGGACTAGGTGAAGTCCAGGTGGATCAGGGAGATCGCACGCTGGCATCAGAAAAGACCTAGAGGGACTAGGCACACCTAGTGGGACTAGGTGAAGTCCAGGTGGATCGGGGAGATCGTACGCTGGCATGGGAAAAGACCTAGTGGGACTAGGCACACCTAGTGGGACTAGGTGAAGTCCAGGTGGATCGGGGAGATCGCACGCTGGCATGGGAAAAGACCTAGTGGGACTAGGCACACCTAGTGGGACTAGGTGAAGTCCAGGTGGATCGGGGAGATCGTACGCTGGCAAGGTGGAAGTTTACCGAGAGACTAGACCTAACTCGAGGGTTAGGCAAATCTGGTTGGGAACCAGGTTAAGTCTGAGCTGGGAGCTAGGCAGAAGAAATCCAGGTTGGTCAAAAGGGTTGACCCGATGTTGGTGAGAGCCCTAGAGCCGATCATGTAATGATTGTATGGACTAATTTGTATCATATTCCTATGTATAAATAAAGGCATGTTTTATGGTTATTATACTTACGTGTATTTGTGCCAATTAGCTAAGTATAATAATGTCCTTGAGTAGAAGGTTCTTATCTATATCAATCGATTGGTTGAATCGATAGTGAGATGATATAGAGAACACTACTCTAAATAATTCCTAGTCGAGTATTAACATTCAGGGACAATGTTAATACGTAGAGACTAGCATGTGAGTCAACATGATGACTTGATCTCACAAGTCATGGATATAGAGATATCAAGTTGACACATGGGTATGCATTGGAGAATGTATACTGAATGACCCGCCATGAGAAAGTATCATGGATCGTTATATGAGTGTCATATACTTTCTCATGTGGCTATTAGTATGACTATTAGTCCTTGGACCTGAAGTCACCATGGATTCCTACATAAGGAGTTACGTACTTTGGCTTCGTCAAACGTCACCCGTAAATGGGTGGACTATAAAGGCGATTACTGGGTATGTAACAAATTATGGAGAGGGATGTGAGTGATGTAGATGGGATCTATCCCTCCTATATGACGGGAGCGATATCGTATTCTTGATAGAGTTAGACCACAAAGTGCATGGCCATGCCCAAGTGAGTCAATATGAGATATTGAGCTCATTTGATTAGTGTGTGTCTACTTGGAGTTCAAGGTATAGATTGACTCGAGGATGACACGGTCTATGCCTCAATTGAGTCAATCTAGATATCAAGGATAGAGGGACATTATCATATATTGTGAGAGTCACAATTATTAGTCACAAGGTGATGTTGGATCTCAACATTCTTGTAACTTGGGTAGCAATGATGTGTTGCTAGATACCGCTCATTGCTTATGTTTCTAAGAGGTTAGAAGCATTGCCAACGTTACAAGAACCTATAGGGTCACACGCAAAGAACAAATAGATGGAGAAAAATTGAAGTCAAGTTTGACTTGGCTAAATATGGAAAGTCCATAAAAGGCAAGTTTGACTTGACCTAAATCCAAATCAAGTTTGACTTGACTTGGTTCCACTTCAAGTTAGACTTGACATGGGAGAAGAAATGGAGTCAAGTTTGACTTGACTATTTATGGAAAGTCCATAAAAGGCAAGTTTGACTTGACCTAAATCCAAATCAAGTTTGACTTGACTTGGTTCCACTTCAAGTTAGACTTGACATGGGAGAAGAAATGGAGTCAAGTTTGACTTGACTATTTATGGAAAGTCCATAAAAGGCAAGTTTGACTTGACCAAAACCCACCTCACCTTTGTTTGACCGAGTGATGACTTGGTTTCCCCCCCCCCCCCCCCCCCATTTGAATTTCGAATTCAAATTGAAAGGGGATATGGAAGGCCACCTAATGGCAATTAGTAGCCATTATGGCCGGCCACTTAATGGCCATTAAGTGGCCGGCCACAAGAGAGAACAAAAAGGGATTTTGTTCCCTTTTTGTGCGTGGCTTTTCATTTTTCTCTCTTTGAGTTTTGGTGGATTTTTCTTCTTCCTCTCCTCCTCTTGACCGAAAACACAGAGGGTGCTAGCACACCTAAGTTTTCGATCCATCTATCTGTTTGCGTGGATACGTATAGAGGAGTGTCTACTTTGATACTCTACGAGATCCGGCGGCCTCTTGGACAAGCGGGAAAGCGAAGGGCTACGCGTCAAGGGTAATGACCTTATCATGTAGATCTAGTGTAGATTTAGATATTAAACTCGTACTCGTATTTGTTTTATAAGTTCGCACGGATCCGTGGCCGAGATTCTGGGGTTTCCGCAACGCAAAAAGCGGTTTTTGCGGCCCAGAATTTCCAACACCCGATACTTGGTAGGGAACCCTAGACTTGTGACAACAAGTTAGGTTGGACTCAATCGATTGGGTAATCGATTAGGGTTGAGTTTCTTGCGATCAGTAGCTTCCTTGATCGATCAGGTGATCAATTAAGGAATGTGTGAATCAATCAGCTGATCGATTAGGGCAGTTTGCGCGAGAGAACAGAAGGGTCCTGAATCGATTGAGCAATCGATTCAGGATATCTGTAATCGATTGGCTAATCGATTAAGGCAGTTTACGCGAGAGAACAGAAGGGTCCTGAATCGATTGAGCAATCAATTCAGGATACCCGTAATCGATTGGCTAATCGATTACGGTTCGAAAACTAGCCATTGAACGATTAAGTCTGACGTGGTAATCGATAGAGTAATCAATTCAGAAACCCTAGGCGTCGGGTATTTAGGGTTTTCACGCAGAATTGAAGCGATATCGCTCACGGCTTCTTCGGCTCTTCTTCTCCTTCCTCCACGCCATATCAAGAGAGGCTTTGGGGCTTAGTGTTGCTGCACTTCCAAAGCTCTAGAGGCGATATGAAGCTTGAAGATAGCAAGGAAAGCAAAAGAGAGCGTATCATTGTAAATCTTGTAAGATTTCATTTTGGTTTTTGCTTAGATTCTTGTTGTATCTTTGTGAAAGCTTGTAAGAAGTTTCTCCACCTCAAGAAGGAGATCTTTCATAGTGTATGAGAGAGTGAGGAGAGCGGATCCTTGGATTAGTCACCTCAAGGAGGTGGATACCAAGTAAATCCAAAGTGTTAGCGTTTGCTCGAGTCTTCCGCCGCGACAAATCATCACGGAGCAAATCGGAGCTAATCACCCCCCTCTAGCTCTCCTACCGGTCCCAACATTTTTGGTATCAGAATTCATGGAACTCCTTTTTCATTCTATTCATTTCATACTTCTTTTATGTGTTCTAACAAACCTTTGTAGATGTGGATTCAAGGAAAGAATGATGGTGGAGAGTAGATAATAAGCAAGCTTATGGTAGTTCAAGAAACATGTTGTGTTTGAGTGAGCTCCATTTTCATTGAAATGTAGAAATTAGGAAGAGAGCCACTACAATCCCTTTGGAAGGTTTTGTGTGTTGATTTCATCTCAATGAGTCATGAAAGAGGAAGTATGCAAAGTTGTTGATTTAAGGACAAGATACTAGTTTATTGAGCTTAGATTTTTTAGAATTGATAACCTTAGGTAATTTCTTTTCAATTGCTTCTTACATTGATCGAGAATAATCTGGGGGAATACATCTTAGTTTCCTAGTAGCTTGTGCGAGACGCCCAAGAATAAGTGTGGGGGAGTTGATAACTTTCATTTTGTTGATTAAACCACACCCTCAAATCCATGTTTTGATCCAATATTATATGCTTAAGTTTGTATTTATATAAGGTTTCATGAATTACCTCCATTTTGCTTAAGATTCAATTCTTTCTATATTTAATATGTTTTGGCACTTAAATTTAATATCATTTTGTAGGTTTCAAATGATCATGGACCTGGATCATATTGGGTCAAACTTGGGTAAGAATTGGATCCAGATCAAATGGATCAAGCATCGGGTTAATATGGGTTGTCCATTCAAGAGAACGGTTAGATCTAAGTCATCCTCCAATTTCTGGTCGATCTAAGTTCAAGATAGACTTAATCAAGTTCATGGATCATGATCTGAAATTTTGGGCCAGATTAGAGTTAATTCAGCCGTTGGATCGAGCAATAGAAGATCTAGACCGTCCAAGCTAAAGAAGAGAAGATCTGAGCCATCCGCTTCAGATCTGAGCGATCCGAGTGATCCGAGCTATGGAACAGTAGATCAGAGCTCTTGATCAAGATCTGGGAAGTTTGGGTTCAATCTGACTTGATCCGACCTTTGGATGGGATCAGATCAATCACAGTCGTCCAAATTCAAAGCCAATTGATTAAAACAAAATTCCCTCCGCACTTCGTCGTCGTCACGTCTTCGCCACTTCCTTTACTGTTCTTGCGATTTTCTTCTCCGATTCTTCTTCCGATCGCGCGGCCACAACAGTTGAAGCTTCAATTCAAGTTCCCAAGTCATTGAGATCAACTCGCCGTGAGGATTTTGATGGAATTTCATCGTTGAAAAGCTCTGCGGAGAGGGTTTCGCCAAGGGGAACTGTTTTCCATTCGATCGCCTCTTGGATGCTCGACTTCACCGATCGGAGCTGCCAACGAATTCAGAAGGGTTTTCTGAAGACCATTGGAAGGTCTTGACAATCAAGCTTCAATCGATTCGTCGATCAAGAGGATGCTCAGATGAAAAGATAGCTTCGACTTGATTCAGCACAATCGCAAAAGGAGAGCTCAGATTGGGGTGATTTGGCAAGCTAGAGGGTTTCTAGCTAGATCTTGGGTGACAACAAGATAGTTTTTGTATTGAAATTCCATTCTGCTGTTTAGTTTCGATTCGAATTCGTTTACTACATTGTTTCAATTTTGTATCAGTCTGCAATCAGCTACTGATCGGTCGTTGCGACCGATCCAGGCAGCACTTGATCGGACTCCAGTCCGATCAGGCTTGTATCTGATCGGTCAGCCGACCGATCAGTTAAGTTTCTGCACCACATACTCTGTTTCCGAAGTTAGTATAGTTTCAATTCTTCATTTCAGTAATTAGATGCAATTTTAGTTTTATCCCTGCAATAGATATTAGTTTCATATTCAAATCTTGTGATTTCAAATTGCCTTGTTCAATTTTCTTAGTGTTTAGTTCAATTCTTGCAAGAACTAGTTTAGCTTTACTAGTTAAGTCAATTTCATTGCAAATTTTACTTCAATCTTACTTGCAAAACAAAACCCCCACATTTTATCTCGAAAACCCAAATCATTTAACGACAAATAACTTTCAAGCTCGATTCAAACACTCACGACTAGTCCTGGAAAAATACAACCTGAGACCCCTATTCTACATTTCTACTTTGCTAGCAAGGGTTTTCAGCTTTATAAATTTCTAAATTTGAGTGCTCATCGTAACACTGGTATTGGGCAACATCAATAGCCCGGAAAAAGGAGGGGTTGGATGCAAATGGCCACACCGTGGACAACGACTTCTAGTTGAGCCAAAAACAAGGATCGAGCTCGTGACCTTAAACGAGTGTTTCTTGGCAGACAACCCAAGGGTTCTTTTTAATTCTTTTCCTTATTTTTAGCCTTTGTTATAGAGTCTAATTTGAGTTTATTTTTGTTTCTAGGTTTTTTCCGACCTTCACAAACTTGGCAGTGGAACTTTTCCACGACCATGGAAACGAAGGGGAGGAAAGCAGCTGAAATAGGACAAAATAGGGCACGTGTCCTTTGCCTTGTTCCCGTGCTGAGACGAAGCCGTGCCTCCCACTTGGAGCCAGAGCGAAGCTTGCAAGGCCATGTCGAATGGGCATGGGTGTGCCTAAAATCTAGAGCTAGAGTGCAATTGCATGGCATGACCATATCTTTTTGACACGACCGTGTCAACTTGGTGAATAAACCAAGACATGGTCACACCTATCAGAAACGACCCGTGTCTTCTCCCCTTCACGAAAAAAGGCCGAAAACCACACGACACGACCATGTGGTTCAGACATGGCTGTGTTATGGCTGACTCACCCCTACAAAACTTAGGGCATGGGTGTGTCTTTAAGACATGGTCGTGCCGCCGCCCCGACCTCTCCTCTTCCTCTTCTTATCACTCCCTAACCTCTCTTCTCCCTCTTCCAGTTGGTGCAAACAACATCAGACATGAACAGTCAACCTCTAGTGTTTCGATGTTTGACAATATACTAAGATTTGATCAAAGTGATCAAGGGTTAAGCTAAACAAGACCTGATGTTTGGTAGGGTAAACCCAAGCTTGATCAGGTTGACTAAAGGGTTAGCCAAATATGACTTGATGTTTTGCAGGGTGATTAAGCCTAGATCTGATATGTTTGACAATATACCAAGGTTTGATCAGTTAGAACAAGGGTTAGTCAAACAGGATCTGATGTTTGGCATATAACCCTGTGTTGGTCAGATAGACCAAGGACTGAGCTAAATAGGACTTGATGTTTGGTAGAGAGAAGTCTAGTCAGGATTAAGATGTCTAGCAAAGAAGTCCTTATCGAGGAACAAAATCTTAGTGAGTGAAGTTGGGTCCTAGTGAGTGAACCTAGGTGGACGAAGTCTTGGTGAGTGAAGTTGGGCATGAAGTCCTAGTTCGGGGAATTGGACACAAAGTCTTGACCTGCAAGGTTGAGCACGAAGTCCAGGTCGGGGATCGGGCAACGAAGACTTGACAAGTGAAGCCGAGCACGAAGACTTGGTCCGAGAGACCGAGCATAAGACTTTGCCGAGCGGGGATCGCGACAGGAGTCGAGATGGGTTGAGGTCGAACGTTGTCGAGTTTCGGATTCTCGAAGGCTGAGCAAAAGTCCAACCGGAGGTCCTTGTTGGCAAAAGATAACTTCTCCAGAGTGGAGTAGGCGAGGACGCATTCCCCGGGAAAGGGAACAGTATGCGTCGGTTCGACCTAAGATTTCATTTGAAATCCAAAGTCAGAACTAGATAGCTCTGGCTGTCAATCGTTAAGGTTAGGATTATTTGTTTTGTCTTGTGTTTGTTTGTCTTGCAGGAACCTAGAGTCGAAAGCCATATAGGAGAACAAACACAAGAAAACAATAACATGGGAAAGGGCTGTTGGAGCAATCGACCCTAAGATGGTCAGGAGTGACCATAAGTTTTGATGTTTGGGCAAAGAGTTTAAGTTAGGTTTACCATTGTATTCTTATATGTGTATGTTGAGTGTGCTGGTTGTACAGATACACATATGGACTTGACTGGACGGCCTCGGTATGGTGAAAGATGGCATGGAGGCAAGCTGGAGGCTTGCGTTCGCATCTGAGGGACCTTGGAGAGCAGGGACGATGAGCTGATGGGCGCGGACTTCGAGACGTACGTGAAGGGTGGCATAGAGGCAAATTGGAGGTTTGCGTGCGCATCCGAGGGACGAGGGCCAAAGATGAAGAGGGCGCAAAGGCAACAGTGGAGGCTGCAGAGGAGGAGTCAGTCGAGTCGTGAGGGTCGAGTGCTGTGTGAATGAACTCGAGAAGGGTTTCAGCTAGGGACCAGTCGACTGCCCTGGGGGCAATCGACTGGTAGGTGGCTGGTGAGCTGGCAAATTCGAACGTTGGGGGTGTCAACGGTCGAATTTGGCTGGCACCAGTCGACTGCCCTGGAGAAGTCGACTGGTAGCGAGAAATCAACCCCGAGTTCTATTTAAAGAGGACTTCGTGGTGGCTGAGTTTCTTGATGAAACTTGCTTGGGTAAAGTGAGTTAGTAGTCTCTTGTGCCCAGATCGTGTTCGAGGTATTGTGGCGAGGTTTCTCCACCCATAAGGAGAGACGAGGGTTAGCCGGAGGTTATCCGGGGAGTGATCCACCTACGGATTCTTGGATTAGTCACCCGACCGGGGTGGATACCAAGTAAATTCTTTTTGTTAGCGTTGTTTGTTTTTTTGATTATTGTTTCCGCTGTGCAACTAACAACGCAGGTAAAAGAAAGAATCGTCGAAACGTTATTCACCCCCCTCTAGCGTTCCGGAATCGATCTTACAGTTGGTATCAGAGCGAAGGACCGCTCTTATTGGACTAATCACCAAAGGAGCAAATGCTAGAGGAGAATAGAAGATGGAAGGAGAAGGTCCGCTAGGGGACGACATCTACACTTCGCCGGCCTACGACCACGAGGATTTCAACTATTGGCGGGCGAGGATCGAGACGTGGTTCGGAATGGATTGGGCATGCCGAATCGCGCTTGAAGACCCCTTCGAAGTTCCAAAGGACAAGCACGGGAAGAAGCTTTGTCCTAGATATTGGAACAAAGAGCAACAAGAATAATTTCGGGCAAATAAGAAGGTAATAGATATATTAATCAATATTTTGCCTACTACTGTGTTAAATGGTGTAGGGGAGTATCAAAGTGCATGTGAATTATGGAGTAAAGTGAAAGAGTATCATGAAAGTCCTACACATGCTCAAGAGCTCAAGGAGAAAAGTCAAAGTGGTCAAGAAGAAGAAGAAGAAAAGGAAGTGTCAACCTCTTCAAGTGAGGAGGAGAAATTAAGTGAAATATCATTAACCTCCTCAAGAGAAGAAGAGGAAGAGGTCTCCACCTCAAGGATTGAGGGGGAGGAGAGACCCAATTCAATGTCGGATCAAGAAGAAGAATCTACATCATCCAAGGTTGAAGAACTCAACCTAGTCTCCACCTCCACCAAAGCTAAATCGAAGGAGCACATCACATGCTTTGGTTGCAACGAAAAGGGGCACTACAAGGACAAGTGCCCAAAAGGTAAGAAGGAGGTAAAATCTAAACCCGAGTCCATTCAATTTAAATCTAACGTGGGTTGTAGGATTAGAGGAGCCCAAGAAAAGAAAAAGGAGATTAGATGTTTCACATGTGGAGAATTGGGGCACTACCACACCAAGTGCCCAAAGAAAAGTGAGCTAAAGAAAATGAAGCACTTGAGGAGATGAGAGAAAGAAGAAAGAAAGAAGAGAAGAATCCTACATCAAGGAGGGACTCCAAAGGTAAGGAAGGTAACTTCTAACCTTAAGCCAAGATTTAATTCAAATTCAAATTTCTGTATGCATGATAAAAATCATGTTAATCATTCATCCATGCATGCTAGGATTAATGAAAATTATCTACTTGTGCACAATTTTGGTTTTAAGTACAATGATAGGAATAGGAATAATAAGGTAGGTCAAAACATTATCAAAAACATGCATCATGAGAGACCTAGGACCCTTGTACCTAAGGATAATGACACTAATCCCAAGAAGGAGAGGAATGTGCCTAGGAAGGAGGGTAGATCTAGAAATGTCCAAGGGGGACACATGGATTCAAAGGTTAGAACTCTAGAGAGAGAAAATCAAGCCTTGAGGGCAAGGCTTGATACATTAGAAAAGGCCCTAGATAGATTCACTGTTGGATCTAAGGGCTTAGACATGGTGTTGGGAAGTATAAAACCCAACTGTGATAGATCGGGTTTGGGATACCGATCTAAGACCTCCAAGGCCAACCAACAGAAGTATGCTGGGAAAGTATACAATTATGGTAAGGAGGGAAAGTCCAAGGATGGCAAGGGAATGCCATTTGAGGGTAGGAGGAACAACTTAACCAAAGACAAGATGTCGAAGGTTAAGAAGGTCAATTTTGTAGGCCAAGAGTCGCCGGGGGAACACCGGTGTGGTCTAGTATTTCTTGAGTCACCTAGGGAGGTGGCTAAGGCTCAGAGCTCAAGGGGGAGCTCTAGGAGCCTTTGGGGTCTATGGTAGATGGATCTCAAAAGTGTTTCTCCCAAAAAATTAGGTGAAATGTGCCAAGAAGGATTGGAAGACTTGGGTAAGTCTTAATCATAGGCTTTGGCACATTAAAAAGGGAATTTAGGGAGAAGAATGGTGAATTTAGGGTTATAATTGATAAAATTAGGTTTTAATGGGTAAACACCATATATTTCAGTAATGGAAATGTGTTGAGATCAGATATTAGAAGACACATTGAGGAGAAATCACAATTAGAACTTTTGGATAAGTTTAAGTGATACGTTTTAGAGAAAGTTGAGTTTCATGCCAATCTTGGGATCCGGAGTACATTTATTTAAAAACATATTTTTCCCAAGTAGATATTGGCTCCACAAATCTCCTCACAAAATTTCAGAATTTTTGGAGATTTGTAGATTTATTTAGGCATTTCTAAAATTCGGACTGAAAACCTGAAATTCAGGTATCAGTCGACTGCCCCAGGGGCAGTCGACTAGTCTCAAGCCCAGAAACATTCTGTGAGTTTTGGGAGTCGACTGCCCCAGGGGCAGTCGACTGGTCCGTAGGCTGAAATGGAAAGAGGAAAATTGGCTAATCAGAAATTACAAATTTGGATTATAGGATATGGTTGTGGATTAAAAGTCTTGATTATGATCTCATATATCTTGAATGAAGTGTTATCTCATGAGTTAATAAGGTTTTATTGATATTTTGGAAATCAGGAAAGGTTGATAAGTTTCCCTGGGTATCAAGGAAAATTGAGGACAATTCCATATGTCGAATTATGATGGGTAGCTTTGACAAACACATGGAATTAGAAACATATTTGAAAGTTGATACAAATGCCAAATCCTTAAGAAATTAAATTGTACCAAAAGTCAAGCACACGTGATATTTTCATGAAATCATTTTCTTCTAGGATAGGGTATGTCCTAGCAAGTGTGCTTGCAGATCTTTAGAGTTTTTAAGGTTGTGTTGAGTTCTTTTTGGCACTAAGGGAAAGATTGCTTGGGGCAAGTCTATGATAGTGTCAAAGGGGGAAGAACTCGGGTGTTGGGTTGTGTATAGCTCAACTTGGTGTTATGGTGTTTAGTTGGGTAGAACTTCACCATGGGAAAATGAAACTTGGAAGAAGGCATAGGTTAAGGGGGAGGTGACCTCCTTATTTGCCTTAAGTTTCATAGGAAATTTTTGGGTTTTGTGTCCAACTTAGGAACGGTGATAGATACATGGTTGGATGTATTTTTCCCAAGTAGGTATGGGTACCACAATGTTCTCCATGAAATTTGAAAATTTTTGGAGATTTGTGGAATTTCTGGCGCATTTCTGAAATTCGGCCAGAAAATTGATCTTTAGAGTATTAGTCGACTGCCCTGGGGGCAGTCGACTGGTCAGGGTTGGTGTGGGTATCCAGCAGCTGACTTGTGTCCAAATGGTGAAAAACAAGTGTATGGGGGGTTAGTACACTGTGTTTAGGACCATTAGGGAATAAAATAACCAATAATTGGGTAATTATTGAGGTCTTTTTGATGTATGACAAAGGGGGAGAAATGTTGGGTTTAAGTGGGAAACCAAACATACCTTTGCTAGAAACCCTAGGTTTAGGGGAAACTAAGATTAAGGGGGAGCATTATTGCTCCATTCTTGGCGTTAGGGGAACCTTGGAGAGGTTCTTAAAAAGCCTTTGTAAGTCCAGTGCAGGGGGAGCTTGGGAAAAGCTTTAAAAAGCCTGTTTTGGGAGAAATTCCTAACTTGGGAAGTTAGGTGTGTGAAAAGTCCTAGCTTGAAGGGCTAGGTGTTGAAAAGTCCTAACTTGGAGAGTTAGGTGTGGGGAGCCATGGGATAGGTTTTAAAAAGCCCGTGTCGAAAAAGTCCTAACTTGGAGGGTTAGGTGTAGGATGCCTTGGATAGGATCCATTTTTGCATTGCATATGCATCATTTTGCCATTGACTACTGTTTTGCTTTCCCTAACTTAAACGAATTGCCAAACATCAAAAAAGGGGAGATTGTTGGAGCAATCAGCCCTAAGATGGTCAGGAGTGACCATAGGTTTTGATGTTTGGGCAAAGGGTTTAAGTTAGGTTTACCCTTGTATTCTTATATGTGTATGTTGAGTGTGCAGGTTGTACAGGTACACATATGGATTTGACTGGATGACCTCGGTATGGTGAAGGATGGCATGGAGACAAGCTGGAGGCTTGTGTGCGCATCTGAGGGACCTTGGAGAGCAGGGACGATGAGCTGATGGGCGCGGACTTCGAGGCGTACGTGAAGGGTGGCATGGAGGCAAACTGAAGGTTTGCGTGCGCATCCGAGGGACGAGGGCCGAAGATGAAGAGGGCGCGAAGGCAACAGTCGAGGCTGCAGAGGAGGAGTCAGTCGAGTCGTGAGGGTCGAGTGCTGTGTGAATGTACTCGGGAAGGGTTTCAGCTAGGGACCAATCGACTGCCCTGGGGGCAGTCGACTGGTAGGTGGCTGGTGACCTGGCAAATTCTAACGTTGGGGGTGTCAACGGTCGAATTTGGCTGGCACTAGTCGACTGCCCTGGGGCAGTCGACTGGTAGCGAGAAATCAGCCCCGAGTTCTATTTAAAGAGGACTTCGTGGTGACTGAGTTTCTTGACGAAACTCGCTTGGGTAAAGTGAGTTAGTAGTCTCTTGTGCCCAGATCGTGTTCGAGGTATTGTGGCGAGGTTTCTCCACCCATAAGGAGCGACGAGGGTTAGCCGGAGGTTATCTGGAGAGTGATCCACCGACGGATTCTTGGATTAGTCACCCGGCCGGGGTGGATACCATGTAAATTCTTTTTGTTAGCGTTGTTTGTTTTTTTATTATTGTTTCCGCTGTGCAACTAACAACGCGGGTAAAAGAAAGAATCGTCGAAACGCTATTCACCCCCTCTAGCGTACCGGAATGGATCTTACAAGGGCTTCCTGGGTGCTTGAATAGCTCTCAGACGCCTGACTAGCTCATAGGTGCCTGAATAGCTCCCAGACGCTTGGGATGTAAGCCTTATCTCTGCGCTGAGTACGCCAGTTCGGATCAAGTTTTGACCGCAATGAGGGCACCTGAAAGGCCATTCAAGTGCTTGAGTAAGTACTATATAAAGGGGTTGAGTGCAGCAGCTCAGAACATTAATTCTAAAATCCGCTTACTCATTCTATGCAAAGAAAATGTGCTGAGACGAAACTCTGCGACTAAGGAGGCTTCAGGAGGAAGTGTGCGACGCTTCGAAGTTCCAGATTGGTCGGGATCGCCATCTTCTGTTTGGTTTGCATTTAATTATAACTTGTAATTCTTTATCATTATTTTGCTTGTACTCTCAACTGTAAAATTGGTTTCTCCGCCTCCAAAAATTCTGGAAAGGAGATCACTAGTGGACAGACGCTACTCGTAATTAGGCTTTGGATGTACTGACCATGGGGGGTTGGGAACCAAGTAAATCCCACGTATTCGTGTTGTGTTTGCTTTTACATTTATTATTCCACTGCTACTAACAACTTTGATATTAAGCGAACAATCAACGAAGATCCGACGATAAATTTTACGAGTCGATATTCACTCCCCTCTATTGACGCCACCAATCCTACAATTCCTACTTCCTAAATCCTTCAACACTTCTCTCCAACCTTCACCTCAACAATCTCTCCTCTCTTTCCCTTTCTTCCTCTCGAGACAAATACTCCCTTCTTCACTCCATCAAATAATCCCCTAAGGCTTGTTCTTATGCCCATTAGAAATGTTGAAGCATCTTAAGAAAGGAGCTGACTCTCAAAAGAAGGATATACCAAAAGGGAAAGGCAAAGACAACGAAAAAGTGAAGCCGAAAGACCAAAGGGTATGCTTCAAAAGTATAGAAACTAACTTTGATATCATATTTGAGAATGATACAAGAATGTCGTTTTAATGCTTTGGTCAATAGTTCCATTAATGTTGGCACTAGATTCCCTGATCATTATACTTTAGATACTTTGAGATTCAGAGATGACATTAAATGGTTAGCTAATAGAATTGGATGGAGTGGTTTAATAAATATGAACTACCCCACTTACCATAGGATTGTTCTTGAATTACTTAGCTCCATTAAATTTCAGTATATTGGGGGAGTTGGAAGAGTCTCATTTCGCTTGTTCAATGAAAATTATGATTGGACTCTTGACAATTTTAATGCATGTTTCGACTTACCATGTGTGGAAACAACATTTACACCTTACTATTTGAATGATATATGAAAATTTTTTAGTAGCGATTGCATATTTCAATCATCTAATCCTAGAGCTTCTCATATTGTTAATCCTATTTTTTTAGTTACATCCATTTATTCATGAGACATGCAATCACTGGACGAAGCAGTAGCGAGGGGATGATGCATAAATGTGAATTATTTTGCATAAATACTGGACTATATTTCGTCAAACATCTTGTGAGACTAGGAAATCATCTTCTACTAGCCCTATCATTTTGGGAGGATTAATCACCCGTATCACATTAGTCTTAGGTTGTGATTTGGAAAGATTAAGATGCCCCTAGAATCAACTTTGAATCCTGTACGGTGATTTGTATGGTTTGTAGAGACGGTGATGGATTTAGTCTTATCTTGAAAAATAACTTCCCATGCGGTTGCCAAACAAGAACTTAACCACCGTCCGTAACAAAGAAAATTGGTTATTATTGAACGCCAATAATATGACCTTCCCTCCAATCGAGCCCCCAACTTGGATTCCCTTAGTAAAACTCCCTCTCCAATTTTTCAGAGTTTCGTCCTATTTTGGACTCACTTCGTTTTGATTATGAAAATCATATAAATCTTATCGAACATCAAGAGTTAATGACTAATGAACAATTTCAAGTATGACGAGACCACTTTAAAAGGGAGGAGGAGTTTTTTAAGATAGTCACAAAATTCATGGAAAATCAAAAGAGGGAATGAGAGGATGAAAGAGAGTTGCGAGGCACAATGCTTAAATTCATGTGCAAATAAAGTTAATCTATAAGTATTATCAATATCTGGAGAATACCAAAAATTGATTTCGTAATTTTTTGAAAATGCATGTTTTCCTTGATTATTCACCAAAGCAACCTCCTGCTTATCACCACCCATTATATGAGTGATTTCATTGAGACAATGAAATATCCAAGTGTGTGTGGTGGGGGGGGGGGGGGGGGTTGTACATATTCATTTCCTACATTTTATTTTTTTCTTAATTTCTTATATTTTCGTTCAGTTGATTTTTCAGTTGTGTTTCTAGTTTGATTTAGTTTGAGTTCGGGCTAGTATGCTAGTTTAGTTTTCATAAAAAAACCTGTGTTACTTCAAAAATTTTGCTACGGTCAACTTATTTTAAGCAAGAATTCTAGCATGCTTATTATTGACTCATTTTGTTGTGACCATAGTGCTAGCATATTTAGTGGATTTCTATTCTCTATTTTAGTAGCATGAAGTGAGCATTGTTTTCATTAAATATTTGTATGATGACCTAGTATTAGGATCTCTATTAATATTGCTGAGTTTACAAAGTAGATATAGTCATGAATCATTGATTAGTACTTGTAATCCCATGGTGATTTCTCAAACTTCATTTTGGTTATTGGATGATCTCGGATCATGCAACCTCATTCGAAAATCTTAATCCCTATATTTACATTCATTTGTATATATGCATTTGTGTTAGTGTTACACCTTTAAAGCACAAAAAAAAAAATAAAGGGATACAAAAATAGTTTCATGAGTGGAAATTGACAATTCATGCCTTTGAGACCGAGTTAGGTTATTGGAGAAATGAATGTCGAGTTTATATTGATTCTAAGCTCGCCTTTGAGACCTTAGGTAGTTTGAAAAAGAGGAACTAAGCTTATGACAAATAAGTGCCTATCGCTAGGAATACAAGACAAGTAGAAAATGAGGACTTGACTAGACTTTGGGATTGAAACATGATAAACCTAGATCATTCATTGCACTGAGCACAGAGAACTATTAGGTCACACAAATAACTTTACTATCATGCTCACAAATGAAATTAGTTGATAGAGTTAGATTGATTCACCAAGGATTATCATACACTATACCGATATGTGAGTTTAGATTGTAGATTTTTTGCTTGAGGACAATCAAAGGTTTAAGTTTAGGAGTGTGATGCACATATATTGTATTCATTTTTAGGCACTATTTGACGCACATTCACATGTATTTATTGTTTACGATTTACATGTTTACATCACTTTCTATCATTTATTAGCACAATTAGCTTATTTTGTATAAAGTCTACTCTTTCTTTGTTTTTCATGATAGGAAACGATGTAGAGATATTATGGAGTGAAAATGCGCTTCGAAAGCTGAATCCAACAAGACCTACCTCATTCGATATTTTCCGGAGCTCTTCATCGAAGTTCACACAGATAGGCCATGCCTCTCTACTGAAACTTCCAAGGGCAGGTCGTGCTAACTTGGCACGACTATGCCTCCCTAATGTCTCTCTATCAAAATATCTAGGGGTAGGTCATGCCATTTTGGCACAGTCGTGCCTCTCCTTGACCAAGAATACAAGGGGAGGCTATGCCAATTTGGCACAATTGTGCCTCCCCCGTGCCTCTTGGTCGAGATACTTAAGGTCAAGCAGTGCCAATTTGGCACGACCATGCCTTGGTCGTGTCTCCTCGCGCAAAAAAATAGGAGGCATGGCCGTACCTCCCAACCATGTGACTCTCCTATAAAAGGGGAGTTCTTCCCCTTTCCAAGAGGAGGGAGGTTCTTCCCTTGGGGGAGAACCAAGAGGCTAAGATGTACCACCATTTCAACAATGAAGTGACAGTTTGAAGTCGGATTCTGTATCGTGTCTACCTCTGGAGCACGGATTGAATCCATCGACGATGGATCTTCACATCGAGCTAATCTTCTTCTCCTTCTTGTAGATCGAGTTGATTCTTGCCCATTTTTATTGCTTTTGATGTCTTTTACGTTGTTCATGGAATAGATCTCCATACTCTAGGAGGTCGGTGTTGGGACTTGATTGACCTGGCTAGAGATGGGTGAATAGTCGATCACCCACTTGTTTCGCGGTTCTTCCTACACTTTGTTAGTGCTCAACGGAATACAAAATAAACTAAACTAACAAAAAGAAAATCAAACAGCAAATACAACGATTTATGTAGTTCGGAGATGACACTCTTACTCCACGACTGCCTGTTAGGTGGACGATCCCGATCAATCGCTGGATGACTCCCAGAAAAGCCTCCGGCTAGCTCGTGTAGCTCCTTGTAGGTGGAGAAACCTCACCACAAACTCGCAACAGCTCCTGAGCACTTGTAGACTACTAATAAGTTTTACTCAGACTTATTTCGTAACTTTTGCCCAGCCAAACCGAGCTCTCTTAAGTAGAGCTCGTTCCTGATACAGCAGTTACCAATCGACTGGTGCCAACACCAATCGACTGCCAGCTGTTGAATTTGAACATTACAGTCCAATGTTCAAATTTAACCAACACCAATCGATTATACAGAAGATCAGTCGACTGATCTTTCTGCAACCTCTACCAGTCTACTGTTTCCAGCAGCAGTTGACGACCCAAACCCTAAACCTAGGGTTTTGGCCCTGAGTACAATCTCTCTGCACTCTTCCTCACTCGTCCAACCTAGACCTAGCCTTCTAGCCTCCTCCATCATTCTCGCGTCCCTCAAATGCCTCTCTATCCTTTACGACTTGACTTCTGAAGCTTCCTTCGGCCTCAGTCTTTGTTGTCGGGTCTTCCTTTGCCAAGACTTAGCCTTCTAGTCTCCTCTATCAACCTCGTGCCCCTCGGATGCCTCTCCATCCTTCACGTCTTGCCTTCTGGAGCTTTCTTTAGCTTTAGTCCTTGACTTTTCTCATTTGCCAAGATTCCACTTGGACTTTCCTCGTTGTACCTGTATATCCTGCATACTCATAATGATATAAAATACAATAATAAACATAACTTAAACCTTTTCCCTAACATCAAAACCTAGGTTACCTCGATTGCTCCAACAATCTTTCCCTTTTTGATGTTCGACAATCCGTTTAAGTTAGGAAAATAATACAATGCAAATGAACATGCATAAATCATAGAACCTAACATTAGGCTCCCCCTTTACTTAAGCTCCCCCTTGAGCTCGAATTTTCTTACAAAGCTACTTCTTCCCCTTTGTCAACAAATGAGCAACCATTGCTCCCTCTTCACCTAAACTCCCCGTTAAGCTTTAATTTCTTACAAAGGTGTGTTAGTTTCTCACTTAAACTTAACACTTTTTCTCCTTTGCCACACATCAAAAAGAACTCTAACAATATCCCAATTATTGGATTTTTTACCCTCTAATGACTATAAATATTATGTATTAACTCCCCATAAGATTATACACAAATTTACATTCATTTGAACACTTTTTGACTTTGCTGGAAATAATTTTAACCTGTATCAGTCTACTGAGATAATTACCAGTAGATTGACCCCTATCGAAAGGAAACTCACAGAATTATCAGTTGACTGAACCTTGCACCAGTTGATTGATACCCTGATATCAGTCCATTTCTGCATTCTGAACCCAGTTTCAAAAATGCACTAATAATTTCACAAATCTCTAAAAATTTTCATTTTGTGGAGAGGTTTGTGATACACATGTCTACTTGGGAAAAATATATTTAAAAATGTATATATCTCAGATCCCAAGATTGACACAAAATTCAAAACTAACTAAATGGTTCAATTGAACCTTAACTTAAAGTCCTAGTTTTGACTTCCTTTTGATGTATCTGTCCACATCAAACCACAATGCATCCCTAACATTGATTTATATAACATCTATACATCAAAAATTAATTTTCATGCAATATGATCCTAATGTCATTTTTCATACATAAAACACAAATCCAATGTGTCAAAACCCAAGGATTGAGACTCAAGTCTGTCTCCAAATCCTTTGGCACACTTCATGATCCACCTAGACTTTCGGGATATATCCTCCCGAGATCCATTGACCATGGGTCCCAAATAGACTTTTAGAGCTCCCCCTTGAGCTCTTAACCTTAGTCATCTCCCTAGATGACTTAACAAATACAAGACCATACTGGTATACCTCTGGTGATTCTTGGACTACAAACCTAACTTCATTAACCTTAGATACTTTGTCCTTAGTTAAGTCCTTCTTTCCCTTAACTTTAAATGACCTATTTTTGTCATTTTTGGATTTCCATCCTTGCATAGTTATATGCTATCCTAGCATATTTTTTGTCATTGGCCTTGGATTACCTAATTTGACATTTTTAGGTTTTTAACCACCCAAACACATGTCATGTCCCCTAGGTCCAATAACGAACATATCTAGGACACTCCATTTCCTCAAGTCTTCCCTTCTTGTCCTCATGTAGAATTCTCATGAAGAGCTATCACCTTTTACCATAGTTCATAAGCATTTTTATATTCACCGCCACGTGATACAATATAAGAAGATAATAAATTTAAAACAATTCTTGTTACTTCTTTATCCGACTCCGCTTCCTCCTTTTCTTCCTTGGTCCAATATCGAGGTCAAAGATGTTTTCCCTTTTTGTCCGTAGGAGCTTTGAACGAAACCTCCAATGCAATCCAATGGTCCCAATCTATTTGGAACCAAGTCTCTAACCTCTGCCTCCAATAATTGAAATTATTTCGATCATATGGAGCTGGGATCCGAGTATCCCATCCTAGCAGACCTTCCGAATCCATTTTTGTCTTCTTACTCTAGCATCTTGCTCCTTTGGCGGTTAGTCCAACAGGAGCAACCTTGCTTTGATACCACTTATTGGTACTTGATCGACCCGGCTAGAGAGGGTGAATAGCCGATCATCCACTTGTTTTGTGGTTCTCCCTACACATTGTTACTGCATAACGGAATACAAAATAAACTAAACTAACAAAAAGGAAATCAAACCACAAACACTACGATTTACATGGTTTGGAGATGACATTCCTACTCCACGACTGTCTATTAGGTGGATGATCCCGATCCGTCGGTGAATGACTCCTCGGAAAGCCTCCGACTAGCTCGTGTAGCTCATTGTAGGTAGAGAAACCTCACCAGAAACTCGTAACAGCTCTTGAGCACTTATAGATTACTAATAAGCCTTACCCAAACTTATTTCGTCAACTTTTGCCCAGCCAAATCGAGCTCTCTTAAATATAACTTGTTGAGGCAATTTGTGGTCCAGAGTGATCAAGTGTTTTAATGTTTGGGCAAAGGGTTTAAGTTAGGTTTACCCTTGTGTTCTTATATGTGTATGTTGAGTGTGCATGTTGTACAGGTTACACATATGGACTTGACTGGACGGCCTCGGTACGGTGAAGGGTGGCATGGAGACAAGCTGGAGGCTTGTGTGCACCCGAGGGACCTTGGAGAGCAGGGACGATGAGCTGATGGGCGTGGACTTCAAGGCATGCGTGAAGGATGACATGGAGGCAAACTGGAGGCTTGCGTGCATCCGAGGGATGGGAGCCGAAGATGAAGAGGGCGCGAAGGCAATAGTCGAGGCTGCGGATGAGTAGTCAGTCGAGTCGTAAGGGTATGAGTGCTGTGTGAATGTACTCGGGAAGAGTTTCAGCTAGGGACCAGTCGACTGCCCTAGGAGCAGTCGACTGGTAGGTGGCTGGCGAGTTGACTGAGAATTTGAACGTTGAGGTTGCAACAGTTGAATTTCAGTGGCACAAGTCGACTGCCCTGGGAGTCGTCGACTGGTGGCGAGGGTTTCAGCCCGAGTCCTATTTAAAGAGGACTTCGTGGTGGTTGAAATTCTTGACGAATCTTATCTTGGTTAAAGGCAAGATAGTAGTCTTTGTGCTCATGTCTTCTAAAGGTGTTGTGGTGAGGTTTCTCCTCGCACAAGGAGCGACAGAGCTAGCCGGAGGTTATTCGGGGCATGATCCACCGACGGATTCTTGGATTAGTCACCTGTCCGAGGTGGATACCAATTAAATCGGTTTGATAGCATTGTTCTCTATTGTTAGTTTATTTTTATTTGTATTTCTGCTGTGCAACTAACAACGTAGGTGAAAAGAATTCGAAAGAAACGCTATTCGCCCCCCTCTAGCGGACACAATCGATCTATCAATTGGTATCAAAGCAAAGGACCGCTCATGATTGGACTAACCGCCAAGAAGAGAAAAAGCTAGAGGGAAGAACCATGGAAGACAAACTTGGAGAAGACATCTACACTCCACCGCCCTACGATCATGAAGACTTCGATATTTGGAGGGCAAGGATCGAGACTTGGTTCGGAATGGAGTGGACATGTAGAATTACTCTTGAAGAACCCTTCAAAGTTCCAAAGGACAAGCACGGCAAGAAGCTTCATCCTAGATATTGGACTCAAGAGCAGCAAGCCTATTCTAGGGCAAACAAGAAGGTAATCGATGTGTTAATCAATGTTTTGCCTAACAATGTCTTGAGTGGTGTATGGGCATATGAAAATGCGTATGAATTATGGAACAAAATAGAAGATTTTCATAAGAACACCATCCAAGCTCAACTAATAGAAGAATCCAATGAAGTAAGCTTCATTATTCAAGAAGAGGAGAGGATTGAATCATCAACATCTTCAAGTGAAATGGAAGAAGAAAGTGAGATGTCTTTCACCTCATCAAGAGAGGTTGAAAAAGAAGTCAACCTAGCCTCCACCTCAACCTCCACCAAAGCGAAGACCAAAGATCACATCACATGCTTTGGTTGCAATGAAAAGGGGCACTACAAGGATAAGTGTCCAAAAGGTAAAAAGGAGGTAAAATCTAAACCTATTTCAAGTTCTTTTAAATCTAACAATAGTTTTTAGGATTGGAGAAGCCCAAGAAAGGAAAAAGAAGATTAGATGCTTCACATGTGGAGAATTAGGGCATTACCACACCAAGTGCCCAAAGAAGAGTGAAATCAAGAAAATGGAGCATCTAAGAAGATGAGAGAAGGAGGAAAGGAAGAAGAGAAGAAACTCACAACAAGGAGGGACTCCAAGAGTAAGGGAGGTAATTCCTAACCCTAGATTAAAATGTAATTCAATTTTAAATTCCTCATTGCATATTAAAAATAATGTTAATCATCCCTCTATGCATGCTAGTTTTAATGAAAAATGCTTAATGGTGCATAATTTTGGATTTAGATATAATGCTTGGACTAGGAGTAACAAGGTAGATCAACACCCTAAGAAAAGCATGCATCATGGTAAATCTAGGACCTTTGTGTTGGTGCCGGAAGCACCATATCGAACCTTGTTTTGATATTGGCAAAAGGTTCAAAGTTAAGTATTATTGGTGCTCTAACGATGTTACTCAAGTGTGAAGGAAAAGTCCTAGGAACACTAGGCACGAAGTCCTGGTTCTATGAATTGGGCACTAAGTCCTGGCCGTGGGCTGGGCAACTAAGTCCTGACGTAAGGTTGGACACTAAGTCCTGGCCGAGGGCTGGGCACCGAAGACCTGGTTCGAGGAATTGGGAACTAAGTCCTGGCCGAGGGTTGGCCACCGAAGACCTGGTTTGAGGAATTAGGCACTAAGTCCTGGTTGCGGACTGGACATGAAGACCTAGTGAGTAAAGCTGGGCAAAAGTCCAACTGGAGGAGCCGATTGGCAAAAAGGTAAATTCTCCCGAGAGGAGTAGGTGAGGACGCGTTCCCCGTCGAGGGAACAGTAGGCGTCGGTTCGACCTAAGGTTCCATTTGGGAGACCCGAAGTCAGAACCAAGACAGCTACGGCTGTAACTAATGCTTGTTATGTTTTGAGACTAACCTGAGTTGCAGGGTCGAAGGACTGGTCGTCTGCAAGTGAGGTGCTTCACTGAGCCTAAGCGCCCTGATGGACTCAGGCGCCCGTATGGATACGGGCGCCCAAGTGTGAAGGCAAATTCCCAAACACAGCTGCGAAGCCTCTGGAGCAAGGCAGATCAGGCGCCCGTGGGGTCACGGGCGCCCCCATCAGCTCAGGCGCCCCAGTGGAGGTGGATAAGCGCTGACCGAGCTTGCGGATAAGGATTCGCGCAGGGAAGGCCATGTGTTAGGCGCCCCCATCGTCACAGGCGCCCGTATGGGCACTATAAAAGGGGGTTCACCCCCGAGGCTTCGACAACCATTACTTCCAACGCTCCAAACACTTTCGCTCAAGCGCTGCGCTCCGGCAAAGTTCGATTTCGAGATTCCAGCGCCGACGATGACCCTCTGCTCCGAAATTCGATCCACCTCGGGCGTCGGTAAAATTTCAATTTACGAAAGTGTTGTTATTTAATTTTTCAAATTCTATATCTGTACTATCATCTTGTAAAAATCTTATCGAATATAGAATTGTCCAAAGTAAACGGTCAAGGACCATGGGCCTTGGAGTAGGAGCCGACCGCGACTCCGAACCAAGTAAAAAATGACTTGTGTTCTCGTGTGTTTTATCTTTTTCCGCTGCGTATATTCTTTAACTGTCCGAAATTTTTTTAACGATATTCACCCCCCCCCTCTATCGTTTTCTTCGATCCAACACTTTGTACCTAAGGATCAAGGCACTAATCCCAAGAAGGGAAGGAATGTGCCTAGAAAGGAGAGTAGGTCTAGAAATGTCCAAAGTGGACATATGAACTCAAAGGTTAGATATCTGGAAAGGAAAAATCAAACCTTGAGGGCAATGCTTGATACATTAGAAAAGGCCCTAGAAAGATTCACGGTTGGATCTAAGGGCTTAGACATGGTGTTGGGTAGTTTGAAACCCAACTATGATAGATCGGGATTGGGATACCGATCTAAGACCTCTAAGGCCAACAAAAAGAAGTATGCTGGGGAGGCATACAATCATGGTAAGGAGGGAAAGTCCAAGGATGGCAAGGGAATGTCATCCAAAGGTAAAAAGAGTGACTTAACCAAGGACAAGGTGCCCAAGGTTAAGGAGGTAAATTTTGTAGGTCAAGAATCACCGGTGGCACACCGATGTGGTCTAGTATGGATTGAGTCACCTAGGGAGGTGGCTAGGGCTCAGAGCTCAAGGGGGAGCTCTAGGAGCCTTTGGGATCTATGGTAAATGGATCTCAAGAGTTTCTCTCCTAGGAAATTAGATGAAATGTGCCAAAAAGGGTTGGAAGACTTGGGTAAGTCTTAATCCTAGGTTTTGGCACATTAAAAAGGAGATTTAGGAGGAAAAAGATGAGAATAGGATTATAATTGATAAAATCAGGATTTAATGGGTAAACACCATATAATTCAGTAATAGAAATGACCTATGATCAAGGCTAAGAAGAAATATTGAGGAGAAATCACAATTAGGACTTTGGGAGAAGTGTAAGCGATACACTTTAGGAGAAGTTGGATTTCCTGCCAATCTTGGGATCCAGAGTACATTTGTTTGGAAACGTATTTTTCCCAAGTAGATATTGGCTCCACAAATCTCCTCATGAAATTTCAAAATTTTTGGAGATTTGTGGAATTATTTAGGCATTACTGAAATTGGGCTGAAAAACCTGAAATTCAGGTATCAGTCGCTGCCCTGGGGGTAGTCGACTGGTCTCAGCCTAGAAACATTCTGTGAGTTTTGAGAGTTGAATTCCCCAGGGGCAGTCGACTGATTCATCATGATTAAAGAAAAATGGCTATTGGATGATATAATATGATGTCTAAATTAAGATTATTGATTATATCTCTTGAACAAGGGTTTGTCTCATGGTTTATTGGTGATTGTATGAAATGAGACTATATGGATATAATGAATAATTCAAGGAAGATTGATAAGAGATAAGAAGGAGATTCCTTTTATATTTGAGGATATTGAAAAGAAAGAGTTAAAGACAATTCCT
Organism: Boesenbergia rotunda; assembly: GCA_024364735.1. NCBI lineage: Eukaryota > Viridiplantae > Streptophyta > Magnoliopsida > Zingiberales > Zingiberaceae > Boesenbergia > Boesenbergia rotunda. The sequence continues at coordinate 65,608 of JAGFNQ010003740.1, read as the reverse complement.
TGTATAAATTGATAATGGTCAGGATTGGTAAACACGAGAAATTATGAATAGAGTTCAAAATTGATACGAAATGCCAAACATTTAGGAAATTAGGTATGTACCAAAAGTCAAGCACATTTGTGGTTTTCATGGAATGATATTTTTCTAGGATAGGGTATATCCTAGCAAATGTGTTTGCAAACTTCTAATTTTTTTAAGTGTTGATGAACTCTTTTTGGCACTAGGGATAAGGTTGCTTGGGAGCAATCCTTAATGGTGTCTAAGGGAAAAGAACTCGGGTGTTGTGTTGAGTATAACTCAACATGGTGTTAGGGTGTTAAGTTGGGTAGAACTTCACCTAGGTAAGTTGAAAATTGGGAGAAGGCATAGGTCAAGGGGGAGGTTGCCTCCTAGGTGCCTTAATTTTCATAAGAAATTTTTGAGTTTTGTGTCAAACTTGGGAACGGTGATAGATACATGGTGAAATGTATTTTTCCCAAGTAGGTATGGGTACCACAGAGTTCTCCACGAAATTTGAAAAATTTTGGAGAATTGTGGAATTTCTGGCGCAATTCTGAAATTGGCTAGAAAACTGATAAATCAGAGTATCAGTCGACTACCCTGGGGGCAGTCAATTGGTCAAGGCTGGTGTGGGTATCCAACAGCTGACTTGGGTCCGAATGATGGAAAACAAGTGCATGGGGGTTTAGTACACATTGTTTAGGATCATTGGGGATTAAAAGAAACGATAATTGGGATATTGTTGGAGTCTTTTTGATGTATGGAAAAGGGGGAGAAGTGTTGGTTTAAGTGGGAAACCAAACACACCTTTGCTAGAAACCCTAGGTTAAGGGGGAGCATGTTTGCTCCATTCTTGGCGTAAGGGGAATCTTGGAGGGGTTCTTAAAAAGCCTTTGTAAGTCCAGTGTAGGGGGAGCTTTGGAGAAGTTTTAAAAAATCCATTTTGGTGAAAAGTCCTAACTTGGAGGGTTATGTGTGTAAAAGTCCTAGCTTGGAGGGCTAGGTGTGTAAAAGTCCTAGCTTGGAGGGCTAGGTGTGAAAATTCCTAACTTGGAGGGTTAGGTGTGAAAATTCATAACTCGGAGGGTTAGGTGTAGGATATCTTGGGATAGGATCCATGTATGCACTACATATGCATTTATTTAGCATGACTTTTGCTATTGACTACTATTTTGCTTTCCCTAACTTAAATGTATTGCCAAACATCAAAAAAGGGGAGATTATTGAGGCAATCTGTGGTTCGGAGTGACCAAGTGTTTTGATGTTTGGACAAGGGGTTTATGTTAGGTTTACCCTTGTGTTCTTATATGTGTATGTTGAGTGTGCAGGTTGTACAAGTTACACATATGGACTTGACTGGACGGCCTCCGTACGGTGAAGGGTGGCATGGAGACAAGCTGGAGGCTTGTGTGCACCCGAGGGACCTTGGAGAGCAGGGACGATGAGCTGATGGGCGCGGACTTCGTGGCATACGTGAAGGATGACATGGAGGCAAACTGGAGGCTTGCGTGCATCCGAGGGACGGGAGCCGAAGATGAAGAGGGCGCGAAGGCAATAGTCGAGGCTGCGGATGAGGAGTCAGTCGAGTCGTGAGGGTACGAGTGCTGTGTGAATGTATTCGGGAAGGGTTTCAGCTAGGGAGCAGTCGACTGGTGAGTTGGCTGAGAATTCGAACGTTGGGTTTGCAACGGTCGAATTTCAGTGGCACCAGTCGACTGCCCTGGGAGCAGTCGACTGGTGGCGAGGGTTTCAGCCCGAGTCCTATTTAAAGAGGATTTCGTGGTGGCTGAAATTCTTGACGAATCTTGTCTTGGTTAAAGGCAAGATAGTAGTCTTTGTACACATGTCTTCTAAAGGTGTTGTGCTGAGGTTTCTCCACCCACAAGGAGCGACAGAGCTAGCCGGAGGTTATCCGGGGCGTGATCCACCGACGGATTCTTGGATTAGTCACCCGTCCGGGGTGGATACCAAGTAAATCAGTTTGTTAGCATTGTTCTCTATTGTTAGTTTAATTTTATTTGTATTTCCGCTATGCAACTAACAATGTATGTGAAAAGAATTCGAAAGAAACGCTATTCACCCCCCCCTAGCGGACACAATCGATCTATCAGAGCTCGTTCCTGATCCAGCAGTTACCAGTCGACTGGTGCCAACACCAGTCGACTGCCAGTTATCGAATTCGAACGTTATAATCCAATGCACGAATTCAGCCGACATCAGTCGACTACATAGAAGATCAGTCGACTAATCTTTATGTGATCTCTACCAGTCGATTGCTCCTAGCAGTAGTTGACTACACATACCCTAAACATAGGGTTTTAGCCCCAAGTACAATCTCTCTGCACTCGTCCTCGCCCGACCAACCTAGACCTAGTCTTCTAGTCTCCTTCATTAGTCTTGCGTCCCTCGGATGCCTCTCCATCCTTTATGACTTGCCTTCTGGAGTTTCCTTCGGCCTCGGTCCTTATTGTTGGGTCTTCCTTTGCCAAGACATAGCATTCTAGACTCTTCCATCAGCCTCAGATGACAGATCGTCTTGGCGTGCTAGAGGGGGGGGGGGTGAATAGCACTTTGTCTTCGTTTCTCTACAAAATGGTTAGTGTTGCGGAATGTACAATAAAAACAATAAGACAATACTAACCAATGCTAACAAGGATGGTTTACTTGGTATCCACCCCGGACGGGTGACTAATCCAAGAATCCGTCGGTGGACCAATCCCCGGATAACCTCCGACTAGCTCTGTCGCTCCTTCTGGGTGGAGAAACCTCACCACAACACCTTTAGAAGACCTGAGCACGAAGACTACTATCTTGCCTTTAACCAAGACAAGATTCGTCAAGAATCTCAGCCACCACGACTTCCTCTTTAAATAGGACTCGGGATGAAACCCTCGCCACCAGTCGACTGCTCCCAGGGCAGTCGACTGGTGCCACTGGAATTCGACCATTGCATCCCAACGTTCGAATTCTCAGCCAACTCACCAGCCACCTACCAGTCGACTACTCCCAGAGCAGTCGGCTAGTTCCAAGCTGAAACGCTTCCCGTGTGCATTCACTCCGCACTCGAACCCTCACGACTCGACTAACTCCTTCGCAACCTCGACCGTTGCCTTCGCGCCCTCTTCATCTTCGGCTCCCATCGCTCGGATGCACGCAAGCCTCCAGCTTGCCTCCATGCCATCCTTCACGCATGCCTCGAAGTCCGCGCCCATCAGCTCATCATCCCTGCTCTCCAAGGTCCCTCGGATGCGCACGTAAGCCTCCAGCTTGCCTCCATGTCAACCTTCACCGTACCGAGGTTGTCCAGTCAAGTCCATATGTGTAACCTGTACATCCTGCACACTCAACATACACATATGAGAACACAAGGGAAACCTAACTTAAACCCTTTGCCCAAGCATCAAAACTCATGATCACTCCGGATCACAGATTGCCTCAACAATCTCCCCCTTTTTGATATTTGGCAATACGTTTAAGTTAGGGAAAGCAAAATAGTAGTCAATAGCAAAAACATGCTAAACAATGCATATGCAATGCATGGATCCTATCCCAAGGCATCCTACACCTAACCCTCCAAGTTAGGAATTTTCACACCTAGCCCTCCAAGCTAGAACTTTTCCACATTTAACCCTCCAAGTTAGGACTTTTCACAAAAATGGGCTTTTAAGGCTTCTCCCAAGCTCCCTCTACATTGGTCTTACAAAGGCTTTTTAAGAACCTCTCCAAGGTTCCCCTTACGCCAAGAACGGAGCAACCATGCTCCCCCATGCTCCTCCTAAACCTAGGGTTTCTTGCAAAGGTATGTTTGGTTTTCCAACTTAAACCCAAACTTCTCCCGCTTTGTTATACATCCAAAAAGACTCCAATAATATCCCAATTATTGTTCTTTTAATCCCCAATGATCCTAAACACAGTGCACTACACCCCCATACAATTGTTTCTTATCATTTGGACTCAAAACCAGCTGCTGATACACAAATCAGCCTTGGGCAGTCGACTGATACTATGAATATCAGACTTTTCTGGCCAAATTCAGAAATGCGTCAGAAATTCCACAATTCTTCAAAAATTCTCAAATTTTGTGGAGAACTTTGTGGTACCCATACCTACTTAGGAAAAATACATTTCACTATGTATCTATCACGGTTCCCAAGTTGGACACAAAACCCAAAAATTTCATGAGAATTAAGGCAAACAAGGAGGCAACCTCCCCCTTAACCTATGCCTTCTCCCAATTTCCATTTTCCAAGGTAAAGTTCTACCCAACTTAACACCTTAACACTAAGTTAGGTTCTACCCAATCCAACAACCAAGTTCTTCTCCCTTGGACATCATTGAAGGATTGCCCCCCAAGCAACCTTATCCCTAGTGCCAAAAAGAACTCAATCAACCCCTTAAATAATCCTAAGAGTTTGCAAGCACATTTGCTAGGATATGTCCTATCCTAGAAAAATATGATTTGATTAAGATTATCAAATGTGCTTGACTTTGGTACAATCCTCTAATTTCCTTAAAGATGGACACTTTGTATCAATTTTGACCTCAATTTCTGATTCCTTGTGTTTGCCGATTCTAACCATCATCAATTTACACAAGGAATTTGTCCTTAACTCTTTCTTTTCAATATCTTCAAATATAAAAAGAAATTTTCTTCTTATCTCTTATTAATCCTCCTTTAATATCAGTAAAGTCTTATTAACTCATGAGATAACACTTCATTTAAGGAATATGAGATCATAATCAAGACTTTTAATCCACAGTCATATCCTATAATCCAAATTTGCAATTTTGATTGTCCAATATACCTATTTTCATTTCAGCCTACGGGCCAGTCGACTGCCCCTCCCAAAACTCACAGAATGTTTCTGGGCTGAGACCAGTCGACTGCCCCCAGGGCAGTCGACTGATACCTGATTTTTAGGTTTTTCAGTCGAATTTCAGAAATCCCTAACTGATCCTACAAATCTCCAAAGATTATGAAATTTCGTGGGGAGATTTATGGGGCCAATGTCTACTTGGGAAAAATATGTTTCCAAACAAAAGTACTCCAGATCCCAAGATTGACATGAAACTCAACTTATCCTAAAGTGTATCATCGAAACTCATCCCAAAAGTCTCAATTGTGATTTCTCCTCACTGTTTCTTCCAATGCTTGATCACAATTCATTTCTATCAGTGAATTACATGATATTTGCCCATTAAAACCTAATTTTGTCAATTATAACCTCATTTTCATCTTTTTAATTCCCTTTTGAATGTGCCAAAGCCTAAGATTAAGACTTACCCAAGTCTTCCAACCCTTTTTGGCACATTTTACCTAATTTCCTAGGAGAAAAACTCTTGAGATCCATTTATCATGGACCCCAAAGGCTCCTAGAGCTCCCCCTTGAGCTCTGAGCCTTAGCCACTTCCCTAGGTGACTTAACCCATACTAGACTACACCGGTGAACCTCCGGTGATTCTTGAACTACAAATCTAACCTTCTTAACTTTGGACACCTTGTCCTTGGTTAAGCCACTTTCTTTCCCTTTGGATGACACCCCATTGCCATCCTTGGACTTACCCTCCTTGCCATGATTATATGCTTCCCTAGCATACCTCTTTCCATTTGCCTTGGAGGTCTTAGACCGGTATCCTAACCCCGATCTATCATAGTTGGGTTTTAAGCTACCCAACAGCATGTCTAAGCCCTTAGATCCAACCGTGAATCTTTCTAGGGCATTTTCTAATGTATCAAGTCTTGTCCTCAATGCTTGATTTTCCCTTTATAGGGTTCTAACCTTAGAACCCATATGTCCACCTTAGACATTCCCAGGACTATCCATTTTCCTAGGCACATTCCTCCCATTTTTGGGATTAGTGCCATGATCCTTAGGTCTAGAGGTCTTGGGCTCATGATGCATGCTTTTCCTAGGGTTATGATCTACCTTGTTAACCCTAGTCCTATCATTATATCTAAATCCAAAGTTGTGCACAAGTAAGCAGTTTTCATGGTTTCTAGCATGCATGGATGAGTGATTAATTCTATTTTTATCATGCATAGAGAAACTTAAATTTGAATTAAACTTTGGCTTAAGGTTAGAAGTTACCTTCCTTACCTTTGGAGTTTCTCCTTGATGTGGGCTTCTTCTCTTCTTCCTTTCTACTTTCTCCCATCTCCTCAAGTGCTCCATTTTCTTTAGCTCACTTTTTCTAGGACACTTAGTGTGAAAGTGCCCCATCTCTCCACATGTGAAGCATCGAATTTTCTTCCTTTTCTCGTGGGCCTCCCCAACCCTACACTTCATGTTGGATTTAAATGGAATTGAACTGAGTGTAGATTTTACCTCCTTTTTATCTTTCGGGCACTTGTCCTTGTAGTGCCCCTTTTCGTTGCAACCAAAGCATATAATGTGCTCCTTGGTCTTGGCTTTGGTGGAGGTAGAGACTAGGTTGACTTCCTCTTCAACCTTGGATGAAGAAGATGATTCCTCTTGTTCTTGTGTAGATGAGGGTCTCTCCTCCCCCTCAATCCTTGAGGTGGTGACCTCCTCCTCTTCTCCAGATGAGGTGGATGACCTCTCACTTTCTTCTTCCACTTCTTGAACCAATGAATTGATTTATTTGGACTCTTGAATTTTTGTAGGTTTTTCATGATATTCTTTGACTTTATCCCATAATTCATGTGCATCTCTATATTCACCTACACAACTCAAAATGTAATTAGGCAAAATATTAATCAATACATCAATTATCTTCTTATTCACCTTGGATTGGTCTTGTTGTTCTTGATTCCAATATCTAGGCCTAAGCCTCTTCCCGTGCTTATCCTTTGGAATCTCATATAGCTCTTCAAGCGCGATCCGAAGATCCCACTCCATTCCGAACCATGTCTCCATTCTTGTTTTCCAATATCTGAAATTCTCATGGTCGTAGGCCGACGGAGTGTAAATATCATCCCCCAACTTATCTTCCATTTTCTTTTCCCTCTAGAGTGTGCTCCCTCGGCGGTTAGTCCGATCAAGAGCGGTCCTTCGCTCTGATACCAACTGACGGATCGTCTTGGCGTGCTAGAGGGGGGGTGAATAGCACTTTGTCTTCGTTTCTCTACAAAATGGTTAGCGCAGCGGAATATACAATAAAAACAATAAGACAATACTAACCAATGCTAAAAAGGATGGTTTACTTGGTATCCACCCCGGACGGGTGACTAATCTAAGAATTCGTCGGTGGATCAATCCTCAGATAACCTCCGACTAGCTCTGTCGCTCCTTCTGGGTGGAGAAACCTCACCACAACACCTTTAGAAGACCTGAGCACGAAGACTACTATCTTGCCTTTAACCAAGACAAGATTCGTCAAGAATCTCAGCCATCACGACTTCCTCTTTAAATATGACTCAGGCTGAAACCCTCGCCACCAGTCGACTGCTCCCAGGGCAGTCGACTGGTGCCACTGAAATTCGACCGTTGCATCCCAACGTTCGAATTCTCAGCCAACTCACCAACCACCTACCAGTCGACTTCTCCCAGAGCAGTCGACTGGTCCCAAGCTGAAACCCTTCCCAAGTACATTCACTCCGCACTCGAACCCTCACGACTCGACTGACTCCTCCTCCGCAACCTCGACTATTGCCTTTGCGTCCTCTTCATCTTCGGCTCCCGTCCCTCGGATACACGCAAGCCTCCAGCTTGCCTCCATGCCATCCTTCACGTATGCCTCGAAGTCCGTGCCCATCAGCTCATCGTCCCTGCTCTCCAAGGTCCCTCGGATGCGTACGTAAGCCTCCAGCTTGCCTCCATGTCATCCTTCACCGTACCGAGGCCGTCCAGTCAAGTCTATATGTGTAACCTGTACATCCTGCACACTCAACATACACATATGAGAATACAAGGGAAACCTAACTTAAACCCTTTGCCCAAACATCAAAACTCAATATCACTCCGGATCACAGATTGCCTCAACATCAGATCCCTTGGATGTCTCTCCATCCTTCACGTCTTGCCTTTTAGAGCTTCCTTCAGCCTTAGTCCTTAACTTTTCTATAGGGAGTAATGGTAACATATTGATTGATGTAAACGCTATGGATTGGATAACTCTACTATGACATTTTATGCTTTATTTGTCTTTGATTGAATGTGTGTGTGAATTTGGATTGTAAGTATGTGAAGTTTGATTGAACCATTGTAGAGATTGTTCACCACGAAGGGAATACCCCAGATCATACATCCGGAGGGCCTTCATGTGACAGTTGATACCCTTAACAACCGGACATCTCAGGCGTTGCTTTAAAATAGAATGCAATTGTCTGCAAAGGATTTGCTAATTCCGTTTAATGGGTTTCTCTCAATTTCGTGCTAGGAAGTGATCTATGTAATATGGAGTTATACACCCGGAGGCCTTCATGTGACAATTGATATCCTTAACAACTGGACTCTCCACGTTATATCTTCTACTTAATGATATTGGATACCAATAGAGGAAGCACTCTGGTGCATCTGCTCTGATATTTAGTTAAGATCCCTACAAAGTATAGACATCAAGGGTAGGGGGGGCGGGGGGGGTAAACGAACCAAAGTGCATCATCGACTTGTGTTACAATGAAACTAAAAACTTAGAGTAATCATTCCTAACCGAAATTACACCCGTAGGATTCTTGGACCTTTACTCTCTCTCTTTCTAGTTCTATTTCTTAGGATTAGAACCCCATTAATCCTCGATAGCCTAGCTAGCTTAATTTCACCACCTTACTAGTGTTTAACTATGGTCTCTGTAGATTCGATAACTCTTTATTACTAACGACGCAACCATACACTTACGGCGGTGTAACAGAACTCAACTCCAATATAGTTCCTCTCACCATCCTCAAACTGATGGATACACGAAGGTAGTGAATAAAAGTTTAGGAAATCTTCTATAAAGTTTGTTTGGCAAAAATCCACGCTAATAGGATGTGGTTTTGGCTCAAGCAGAATTTGCCTATAATCGGGCTACTAGTCAAACTACTAGTTGAAGTCCATTTGAGGTTGTATATGGTAATAATCTAATCACTCCATTGGATTTGACTGCAATTCCTATCACTCATCATTTCAATAGCAATGGAGAAGAACATGCACAATACATCAAAAAATTACATAAATAAGTTTGTCAAGAAATTGTTAAGCAGAATGGAAAATATCAACAAAATACAAATAAACATAAGAAGCAATCAGTTTTCAAAGAAGGAGATTTGGTATGGGTTCACTTGTGAAAGCTAGGAACATTTTCCTTGTGGTCGACATGGAAAGCTGAAGCCCAGAGCTGATGGTCCTTTTCAGATCTTTAAGATGATTGTTGATAATACTTACAAGATTAAATTACCCAGTGATTATGGTATTTCTACAACTTTAATATTGCTCACCTTTCTCCTTATATCATTAATGAACCCAATCTTCATTCAAGGATGAATCTTTTCCAACCAAGGGAGACTGACATAGAACGTTGCTAGAAGAAGAAGACATCTCAGATTTTTTATGTCAACTTCCAAGATTAATCTATTTTTATTGGGAATAACTTACATTGCAAGTTATAGATTATTAGAAAGCTACGAATGTCTAGTTTATAACAAAAATATGGCGCTTAAAAATAATATTCCTACATAGGTATGGTTATTTTAGTTAAAGTCTATCAGATTGAAAATATTGCTTAGGAATGATTACTTGGGAATGATGTATTACTCGGGAAAGATTTCTCAAGAAGGATATATTTCTCGGGAAAGAAATATTGCTTGGGAATGATATTTTGCTCGAGAATCGAGAAGAGATATTCTACGTTTTTGATATTCTTGATGAACTCTTGGTACTTGAAGAGGTTGATGTGCCTTTAATATTGCTATATGTTTTTTCATTATTAAACTCACTTTTATTCTCAAGACATAGGAAATATAACCCTAGTTGAATGAGACCATAGGAAATATAAATCTCATTAAATGCATTTTCACTCATCTTAGAGGGTTGTTCCAAGTCTCGCCTGTGAAGACTCTACTTTATATTATTGGGTGCCATAGATTTGTTTTTGAGATTGAAATATATATTTGAGGTTTTAAGATTGATAAAAGATTTATCTTCTTGGTTATCTATTTAAACGCTCAGTGAATTTTCTAGAGTGATAAGGATTGAGTGGATCTTGTGTTATCTCCTATTTCTTCTACGCTTTCCTATGTCAATAAAAAATATGTCTAAGATGAGAATATCACAAACAAAAATCAGAAGTAGAGCTTAACTAAAAGAATAACAAATTAACACTAGAAGTTGCAATATCTGGAACTTTCAGCTCTTCTAATACATATAATACCGCCGCCTACGACCTATCCTAATTTGCTTATGGGACCACGGATCCTACACATGATATGACGATGAAGTAAAACAAATTAAGAATTCAGAATAACATAATTGACTAACTGAGATAAGATTCAAGGTAGGATAAGAAATATGATATACATAGATAGAAATTAATTAGGCATGTAGATAGAACCAACACCAGCTAATGATATGAGAGTATTATCAGCGGTCATGACCGACCTAGAAGGAGATGACTTTACAAATACAAAAAGAATTGACATCACAATTTCTTTACAAGTAGCACCTTATTTATTAGTCTTCTAAGAAAGCCAAAAATTAAAGAGTACAATACAATACTAGGGAAGATAGTACGTTTTAATTATTTATTAATGCGTCTTGAGTAAAGGAAGGCACAAATGCAAATACGTACATATGATACAGCATGAATATAACCTGAACCGATTTGAAGAAAGAAAATGAAAACCATCATAATTAATTCTAGATAAGATGAAGTACGTAGCTTCTTCATCTCCTACTGCATGCAATCTCATCACACTATTTAATTATAGTAATCTTAATCAATAGAAGAGCTGGATGAGAGAACGTAATTCCAAGATTGGTTTGATGCTGTAGTCTAAGAAACCAGCAGCAATAAAAATACTCTTCCATTCTGCTTCGCTCCTCTCCTTCCCTGGCGCAGGCGCCATCATGAACACGTCGAACAGAAGCTGCGTCTCTGTGGTTTCATCATTCTTCTCGTTCTCCAATTTCATCACCATGTCGATAATTATCACCTTCCCTCCTTGTTCCTTTGGAGGAATCGCCTTCTTGCAATTTCGCAGTATCCTCACGCAGTCTTCATCGTTCCAATCATGCAATATCCACTGCAGATGATTGATTATTAATTATAAGAAAAGTACTAAGGAAGAAGATTAATGATATTGCATATTTGAATGCCTTGAGAATCACTGCGTCTGCAGGGGGGACAAACTCGAACATGTCGCCGGCGATGGCGGCCACCGTTGGGTTTCCCTGCAGCAAAGCCACTACGTGCGGGAGATCGAACACGGCGCACTTGATCTGCGGGAAGGCGTCGGCGATGGCGGTGGCCAACGTGCCGCTCCCTCCTCCGACGTCCACCAGCGATTGCAGGCCTCCGAAGACGTCGTCGCCGCCGCACTGTTCGAGGATCAATTTCGCCACGAAGCTGGAATCAGCAGCCATGCCCTGGTTGAAATTTAGGTTGAACTCGAGGTTGTTTCCGGTCAACTCGAACAACGGCTTCCCGTGGCAGAGGTCAAAGGCGGCGGGGGGTTCGTCGGCGGTGGTGAACCACCTGCTCAAGCAGTGCCAGGGGTCGATAAAGACCGGGTCGAGCAAGGTGGATACGAGCAGGGACATGTTCTCTGCTTTGCTGCTCACGAGAAAGGAGGCGGAGATGGGGGTGAGGGTGTAGGCCTCTTCTTTCGCATTGCTGGCGGTCGAGCTTGCGAAGAGACGGGAGTGGACGAGTAGGCGCATGAGGCGGCGGAATGTGTCTGTTCTTGAAGGGGGAATGGAGAGCTTGGTAAGCAGAACGGAGAGAGGAATAGGCTGACCATGGCGATGGATTACGTCAGCGATGCCGAGCTCGGCGGCGCACTTGAGGGCCATGGAGTTGACGTAGCTGAAGATGATGTTCCAGAGATGGCCGTGGCCTCTCATTAGCTCAGCCTTGGCTACATCATGATCGCCATGAACACCATTCTCATTCATGGATTCCATCTCTCAACTACGGAATTAATGGATCATTGCAACTAGTTTTTCGTGATGTATAAATAATACTCAAACGCCCATCTCATGACTTTGGAAAACGATTATATTGCAAAATAAATAAACAGGCAATTAAGTGTTTATACAAACATAAACGATTTGCACGTGGGTACTTATAGGTGCGGTGAGTCCCACCGGTTTTGTATAGTGTTATTCATTGAGGTGGATCAAGGCCTGTCTACTCCATTCCATTACTAACCGATCGATCAATCGTTAGTTCATAAGCGATTGACACGTAGGAACTATTGTCACTATTAACCGAAAACGATTTGCACTCAGGAACTGAAGTATCAGTCGTTCCAATATATCATTCAATTATTGACACAATAATATATTTTTTCGACTGATAAACTAAAGTCTCTAATTAATTTTTTAGTATTATAGAAACTATAGACATGCAGTTATCTATTGGAAGCAACTCTAACATCAATTGACATATATCATCATAATATCGTTCTGAGAAATGATGTTCCTCCCTCATATTCAATAATCTTGCAGTAGTAGATAATTGAGAATGGCAAGAAGGAATATCTTCCCATACTTCTCTTTCACTAGCCTTCAATATGTCATATACATTTTCTGAACTTCAGAAGTAGGTATTTGATCTATATTTAATTGATCAAATGCATTCATTGCATCATAAACCATTGATTGCATTGTATCAGCAGACCTATATGATGCCTTCGAACCAATTGAGTTCGTTGATAAAGCGACAGAAGGTCCAACAGATTTAAATACATACGGTTCTCCATGACAATACCAGTTATAATAATCTGGAACAAACTCATACCTACAGATATGAGTTTTCACTGTATCCTCATCATGAAAAGTTGTATTTCTACATCTGCGTTGATTACATGGATACTTTAACTCGGTGTCATTCAAACACTCAGGATGACACTTTGCAAAGTTCACAAATTCTTCAACTCCAGCAAAAAAATTCTTCACGGATAAATTCATTATCTAACCTATTATACATTCATACCTTGTTCGTATACATTGTATCTGAATTATCAACCACAAATAACAATTCATTATCAACTACAAATAACAATCTAAATTATCCAACTTTGTTTCTCATTAATCAAACAAAATTATTCTAATTAATCAAATAAGACATATTAGAGACATAATCAAATAAAATCATTCTAATTAATCAAACAAAATATATTAGAAGCATAATTAAATAAATAATAATGCTATACTAATGATAATTAATTAGGATAAAAAATTATCCTAATAAATATCTGACATAATTATTCTAATTAATCAAACAAGATATATTAGAGGCATAATCAAATAAAATTATTCTAATTAATCAAACAAAACACATTAGAAGCATAATCAAACAAATATTAATGCTATACTAATGATAATTAATTAGGATACAAAATTATCCTAATTAAATATCCTACATAATTATTTAAGAAATTAATCATTTAATTAAACAATTAATTAATCAATTAATCACTTATTAATAATTTAAAATTTTTAATTAGGGTTTGGCTGCCGGTAGCAGCTGTGGCCGTAGCAGCCCGCGCTTGGCCGCAACTGGCCGCTCTTGCCGGAAGAACAAGGCATCCTCTTCGCCGAGGAAGAAGATGCGTTGGCCGCGGAAGGAGAAAACAAGGTCGCCGAAGGGGAAAACCTAACAGCAATTAGCATACCTGTGACTGGAGAAGGGTTCGCCAGAGGAGGCTTCGTCGGGGACGATAGAGAGATGACGGAGAAGAGAGAAGGAGAACTGAACGCGCGATCGGGGAGGGGGAGGCGAACGACACAAATTAAACCTAATTTAGACTATTAACGACGGATTTGACCGATTCCGTCGCTATTTTTAGGGGTTTGACTTGTGCCCCAATATTAGCGACAGATAATTTATATCCCTCGCTAATTGCTAATTTTTTTGTAGTGAATGAAGTGAAATGAAGGAATCTGCAGAAAACTAAAAACACCTTTAAAATACATCCATTAATCCTCATCCAGATGCAATGTTCAACGTGCTCATACGAGGTGTTGAACGCTATCCAGGAATGTTTTTCTTCTTTCTTTTCGTTTTTTTCGTCGTTGGATTTGGACGAGATTGATATAATTAAAAAAATGTTAACGAGGATGGATAACGTCGAATCTCGGGCGATCGGTTAAATCCTACGAAAATTTTCCATCGACCATCGTGATAAATCGGAAACTCTCGCAGCCGGTGGTCTAGAAGCCTAGCGTCTCGGGATTCGCATCCCATTTGAAGAAAAAATTCTTACAATACGTAGTAGTGGGGATCGAATCGCGAATATCTGAGATAATGATTAGTCTCCTTTCTACTGCATCATAGTCCCATGGCAAGATCGATATAATTAATCGAAACAAGTGGCGGGGAAGAAATAATAGGGAGCTCGACAAGTTATATCACTATAAGAAATACTAAATTTACTGACGGAATTACCGATGAAAAATTTATTCCGTCAGTATTTATCGACGGAATAAAAATTCCATAGGTAAATACCGACGAAATTATAATTCCGTCGATAAATTTAGGAATGCCGTTCCATTTTGATAGTGTGTTTCCTTCATTTCATATGGAACCATGTAATGTAAGATTGTGACTTTCTGCAGATAGATTTCAACCATTTAGTTAGTCAGGATAGCAATATTCTTCTTGGCCAATGATATTAACACCGTATAATTTACCGCCATGGATGTGCATGAAAGATGAATTTATGTTTTTTACTGTACTGATTCCTGGTCCAACCAATCCTAAAGAGAAGATAGATATTTTCCTTCAACCTCTGATTGCTGAGTTGAATGATTTATAGAATGTAGGGTCCTTGACTTATGATGTTGCAAGTAAAACTAATTTTACATTACATGCTGCATTATTATGGACAATCAGTGATTTTCCAGCATACTCAATGTTGTCAGGATGGAGCACATTTGGAAAATTAGCATGCTCACATTGCATGATGGAGTCTGATGCATTTTCATTACCTTGCAGTGGGAAGGTATCTTGGTTCGATGACTACCATAAATTTTTACCTGTTGATCAACTTTTTTGGCGAAATAAAAAAAAAATCCTAAAGAATGTTGTAGTTAGAAAACCTCCTCCGGTGATTGCTTCAGGTGAAGATATCATTGAATAAATTGACAGTTATGGATTTCTACCAGTTTCTCAACCTGGTTCCGATGACATAAATAAGTACATTGTTTGGATGTGCAAGTGTGGATGGAAGAAAAGGAGTATATTTTGAGAGCTACCTTATTGGAAGTATTTGCTCATTCGACATAATTTAGATGTTATACATGTTGAAAAAATTATCTTCGATAATATCTTTGAGAGCTACCTTATTGGAAGTATTTGCTCACTGTGATGAACGTGCCTAGAAAAACTGAAGACATTGCAAAATTATGTGAAGAATTAAAAGAGCTAGTTAACAGATCAGAAATGCATCGGGATGAAATATCTAATAGATTTCCAAAGGCTTGTTATACATTGGACAAAGATGGAAAGCAAGCTTTATGTAGTTGGTTGAAAGAAATAAAATTTTCAAATGGGTATGCTTCTAACATGGCTAGATACGTCGATATGAATAGATTAAAGATGTTTGGAATGAAAAGTTATGACTGTCATGTGTTTATGCAAAGACTTATTCCAGTAACTTTTCATGACTTACTTCCTTTAAATGTCTGGGAAGCACTTACAGAATTGAGTCTGTTTTTTTAGAGATTTAACAGCAAGGTGTATTATGGTGGATGGTATGGTTCGCCTAAAAACAAACATTCCTCTCGTACTATGTAAGCTGGAACGAATTTTTCCTCCTAGTTTTTTTGATTCAATGGAACATCTACTAGTGCATTACCATATGAGGCAAATATAGCTGGTCCTGTTCAGTACAGATGGATGTATCCATTCGAACGAATTTTGAGGAAATTAAAGAATAATGTTTGTAACAAAGCAAGAGTTGAGGGGCCAATAAGTAATGATTATCTGGTTGAAGAAGCATCTTCTTTCTGCTCCTATTATTTTACTGATCATGTGAAAACCAAACATCGCAAATGTCCAAGAAATTTTGATGATGCTAAGCCGATAGACCTATTGATGGTTTCTATTTTCAAGTATTCTGGCAAGGCAATTTGTGCATCTTTATCTAGATGGTTAACTGAACAGGAATACCATGTTGTAAGAACATATATACTTCTAAACTGTCATGAGGTCAAACCATATATAGAGTAAGTTTACTTCTCTAATAAAACTATCATTCATTTTAAAATGTTATGATGAGGATTTAAAATGTTTGAATTATATCTGAAATTCTTTGTCAGCTTATACAAACAACAACTATATATGCAAAATCCATCATTTGGTGCAAGTGAGATAGCTGCAAAGTTAAAGACAGAATTTACATTATGGTTCCAAATATATGTAAGTTAAAGTAATTTTAATTTAATAATATTTGAGTTATAAGAAATATTATTCAATCTCCTAATTTATATTAAAATTTATTTTATAGGTAAAAGATCATAGAATTTCAAATGTTGAAAATGATAGGATAATGAATCTTGCATCAGGTTCTCTCCATAAAATAATGGTTTACTCTGGTTACTATGTTAATGATCTCAAATTCCATGTCAGACACCAAGAATCAAGCAAGTTAACATACAATTCTAGTATATGCGTCAAAGGATGTATGGAGAATAGTAACATTGAGTTTAATTATTATAGTATACTTGACGAAATCATAGAGGTTGAATACCCTGCATTACCTTTAAAAAGATGTGTGTTGTTTAAATGTGTATGGTATGATCCGTCCCCAAGAACATGTACTCGAATACATCCAAATTACAATTTGGTTGAGGTTAATGCCAACAAAAGGTTCAATAAGTTTAAACCTTTCATCTTCGGAGTGCAAGCGGGCCAAGTTTTCTATCTTGAATACCCTACGACGAGATGAAGATGTAGTCAATGGTTGTCTATTTGTCGAATGAAGACTCACTCAACCATAGAAATGTCGAACACCCTTACTGCTCTAAACCATGATGCATTTCAGAATAATTACGTGGAGAGATATTCGGTTGATTTACAACTCCAATCTACATCTCAATTAGTTGTAGATACTAATGTCACTTCCGAGGATATAGATAATGGAGATATATCCTGTAGTGATAAAGTTGTTAAACTAACAGAGTCTAGCGAAGAGGATTTAGAAGTTGCTACTATTGATTAATGTGATATTAATAATGACATGATATCATATTTTTTGTTTATCATGTAAGTTATGAATTAATTTTATTTCTTATTTATTGATCATGTATCCAAACTTTATTATGATGTATTATAATTTTTTTTGTAGATACTATTATGACACACCGGCAGCAAGAGCAGCAGCCAGGTCGACAGCCAGTAGCATTCCGTGGCTATAAAGTTCTGAAAATTATTGGAGAATCGTAAGTATTTTTTATTATTAGTAATTTATCTTCATATCTGACTTTCGTTATAATATATTTTTAAAATTTAACATAATTTTTATGCAGATTTACTCCAGATGGCCACCTAGTGTCCTCTTATATTACTGAAAAATTTAAAGAAAGAGTATGCACTGCTGGTCTTACATGGAGACTTGTAGATGAGGAGATGAAGAC
This sequence comes from Boesenbergia rotunda, assembly GCA_024364735.1. Lineage (NCBI taxonomy): Eukaryota > Viridiplantae > Streptophyta > Magnoliopsida > Zingiberales > Zingiberaceae > Boesenbergia > Boesenbergia rotunda. The sequence continues at coordinate 47,867 of JAGFNQ010003740.1, read as the reverse complement.
ATTTAACTATAATGAATTTGTTGTAAGTATATTTAATATATTTACTATTCTAAAATTTAATAAACTAATTTTAATATTTTTCATCGCAGAAAAAATATACATGGGAGGATGGATATGAGGCAGAATTTCTTAATACTTGGAATATTTATTGTGCGATGTTCTACCGAGACCACATGTATCATTTAAGAAGGAAGGTGACGCGACCACCGTATGTAGATGCTGAGACTTGAGGTGTATGGACGACCGCCTGGTCTAAACAAAGATGGAAGGACAATGCTGAAAAGGCTCGAGCCAATAGATATACAGAGCCAGGTGGTCCGAGCACCGGAACAACCCGACATTCTTCTGGATCTAAATCTATTGCTGAGCATATCATGGATTTGGTGAGTTTAATTCAAAGTTATGCAAATAAATTTTTTATTTATCAATTACCAAACTCATATAATTAGGTTCTAATAAATTTGTGTATACAAGAACGAGATCTTGCTCACCAGTCCACTTGTATGGAGATCTTTCTGAAGACCCATAAGAAGAAAGATGGGACATTTGTCGATTCTCGATCACAAGTGATACACGTAGAATTATTATCTTTATTCTATTTAATCGTTTCTATCTTTATTAACGTTAGTAATCGTATACAATTTGAATATTAACCCGATAATCCTTTTTCATACAGGATTAAATTACAAATAGAGTGGTCGAGACATCTCAGCCATCGATAGAGGGGGGGAGTCACAGATTTTATCCACCGACCAGCTGAATAAGATTTATTATGATGTTGTTGGTGGACAGACAAAAAACTCTACCCTCTACGGGCTTGGCTCATAGGCCAAAGTTGCATTCGATTATTTAAGGATGCTCAGGGGCCGTGTCATCGTCCGCTTATTCTTCTGAGGTGCAGTCTTTACGATAAGAAAATCAAGAATTGCACTCTCAAATTGCCTCCATGGATCAGAAGATGGAGTAGTGGATATCCACTGAGCAGTAGAGGCGGAGGAGGATAGGAGGAGAGCGGAGGAGGATCGGAAGAGAGCGGATGACGATCATAGGAGAGAGGCTAGTCATAAAGCTTTCATGGGCCATATGATGACGGTCATAGCTACTTTTGCCCCTCCTACACAAACACAATACGGTTTTGAGTCATAGGAGACTCTAGACCCAACAGACGGTGGCGAATAGATTTTTTCTTAGGTATGTTAAACTTTAACATGTGTTTTATTAAAATCATGTAAAATTTATTTATTCTGTAATTACATTCTAATATATTATATTTTTGACTTTCAGGACTTTTTATTTTGTAGCCTGACATCTTTATCATATTCACCAGATTTATATCCAAGTATTAAAATTTATTATTCATATATAATTGTTTTAAATTTTAGATAAATCTTATAATTATCATTTTTATAATACATTATTATACTTATTTTGTAGTTATTATTATCATAACATATTTTATTTTTTTCTTGCAGGATTTAGAAATATAGGGATATTTTCTATTATCTTTTATCTATTAAAATCGTGTCATTCTGTCATCTTGTGTTTTCTGAATTATCATCATCATTATCATCTTGTGTTTGTTATCAAGAAGTCTTTTGGACATCTTTGTATTATGTTTTGTTGTCTGATATCTACTTTAAAGACACTCTAGTTGGTGTATGGCATGTAAATGAGGTGTTTTCTGCTGCTTGCCTTTCGACTATACCTGAAGATGGTATCAGGCTCCACTATTCAATATTTTGGTGATTTTGTAGCTCCAATTAATCTTAGACCTGTGGTCGGTGTTTTTCTCTTTGAATAACTTTTCTTTATTTGTCACAGAACCTGGCACAAAATTGCTGAAAATTATTCAAGACCTTGAGGTAGAGGTTAGAAACTTTCTCATGGCTGTAGGTGATCTTCATTTAAAACATAGATCAGTGGCAGATGATCTCCTAAACCACCAAGATGTAGATTTGATAAATAAGGCTGAAAGCAAACGACTAGCAGGTAACCTTTTAGAAAGTATTGAAGTTCCTTCCAAAGTCTTGATCTTAGAATTTCAACTTTGGAAAAAGGATTTCGCATGTTGAATCTGTCTGTGATACCTTTATGAACTTCAGTTAGCAAAAGGAATTGGAGTCCTAGCATCGTGAGTCTTTTATGTGCCCTTGACAAACCTTGTTGGACGTTTGGAGCCTTCGGCTTTGGCTTCGTTAGTCCTCCATGAGCAAACAAAGTGGAGCTTGAACCCTGCAAGTCTTCCACTACTTGGCATGCATGGCACTATCTCAAGCGAGCCAGGGACAAAATCCCCGGCTCAGCTCCAAAATTTGTGTGCACCCATTCAAATGTAATCTCACAGTTAGTTACTTCTGATGCTTATGAATATAGCCTATTTCTTTATAATATGTTTTCTTATTGTTCTTGCTGATCCATTAAATTTGCAAGAATTTAGAGATTTAATCTTTCCCTTGTAATTGTATTTACATGGGTGCAATGTGTGCACCCATTGCACTTCCCACCAGGAAAAATCGAGAAACGCTTGCAATGAGCGGTCTAGAAGCTCAGCGTCTTAAGATTCACGTCCTATTTGGAGGAAAAACTCCTGCAAACACGTCGTATTTGGGGATCGAACCGCGGATACCTGGGATAGCGACTAGTCGCCCTACTATTGCACCATAGCCCCGGAGGCGAAGTGCAATGCCTTTCTAGTATTTTGCATAGGAACGTAACAACTTATCAATGCTGATAGGATTGAATAGTTCGTGCTCGGCACGAGAGATGAAGAAGCCGCGGAGTGCGACATAACAGATCGAAACGACCTTCCTTCTCGGGCCCCTGGGCCCCCTCAGGAGATGCGGTCGGGATGGTCAGTCCGAAGACCCCTCCCGGGAGCACCCCGGGAGGTTAGGCCCCGAAAGCACCTCAGGAGTTATAGCGCTCAAAGACCCTGAGCTCACTTCGAGAGGTGGAGTCTCCGCAATGACCGACCTTAAGTACTACCCCCCCTCTCGGTACAGATAAGTATCCCCGTTAGAAGAGGTCTTCACGACCCTTAAATGTCGCAACGGGTAGAAGCGTGATAACGACACAGACCGTTTCAAAGGATATCCAGTAACCGCCGAAAGAGGGGGGAGGACGTGGCGTAAATACTGGAGACGTGGCACCGATCAGAGAGACACGTCTAGTATGTCGCCATCAGTATAAAAGGTAGTCCAACCCCTTCGGTAAGGGGGTTACACTCTCTCAACCCTACATACATTCTTTACTTCTCGCTACCTTTACCTTTCGGAGGATACACTGACTTGAGCGTCGGAGTGGACTCCGCCGGACCCCTGCCGGCGTGTCCCCTAATGCTCGTGTTAACCTTGCAGGGCCCTAAGTTCCTCCCCGCCGCAACAACTTCCACTGGAGCAGAACTCCAGTGACTGGCCATCGTCGTCGACTCTTTTCGGAACAAATTTAACGTTGTCTGTGGGAAACTAGCAAAGCACCTGAAGGAGCACCGATGGCAGGATCGGAGGGACAACCCCTTGCCCTTACAAGAGAGGAATTTGACCGCCTAGTGTCTAATGCCATCAAGGAAGCGCTGGAGCAACACCAAGTCGAACAGGCTGTCCCGTGACAAGGGAATCCGGCGAGGGAGGAGATCCCCAGAGTCTTTGTCTCGCATTCACGGAGATCCGTTACCCCAGTGGGGCAATAGGACAGAGCAGCCCCGGGCCCCCAGAGAGAATCTCCCGGAGACATTGAGAAGACACACTTGGTGGCCTCCGGCGCCCAAAGGCATGAAGAGGGACAGGGGAAGAAGGATGGACCTAAGACCTCCCATAAGGTTCTCTCTACACCTTTCTCTTCCGAGATTGTCGAGGACCCCATGCCAAAGCAGTTCCGCAGGCCAGGGATCCCCGATTATGATGGGAAGACGGATCCAGAAGATCATGTCTGCAAATTCGAGAATGCTGCACTCCTGCACCAGTATACAGATAGTGTGAAGTGTCGAGTGTTCTTAAACACCCTGTCCGAAGCAGCTCAGCGGTGGTTCCAGAGGCTGCCACAGGGTTCCATCAACTCCTTCCTGGAGTTCAGGACAGTCTTCCTTCACCATTTCGCGAGCAGTCGTCGCTACCAGAAGACATCACTTAATCTATTCGCGCTCAAGCAGAAGCCTAAGGAATCACTCAAGGAGTACATCCAGAGGTTTAACCGGGTGGCGCAAGACGTGCCCAGCACAACATCAGAGATACTCGTCAGTGCCTGCACTCAAGGGCTCGTTGAAGGGGATTTCTTCCGATCCTTGGTAAGGAAACCCCCCGCCAGTTTCGATGATTTGCTGGGATGCTCTGTCAAGCATGTCAATGTGGAAGAAGTACAGTACGCCCGTCGCAAAGATCCAGCTGGAGCCCCCCCCCCTCCAACGGTTCCCCGATCAGACAGGAGAGAGCCCCTGGCCCCAGCTTGAGGAAAATATCTTCACCCGGGGAAGGACCAGTGGGCTGGCAAGTGTTGGCTAGTCGAGACGGTAGACACTAAGCAATCGGAGCCATCACCAAGGTACTGTAGTTACCATGGCAGCTCGACACATTCCACTGAGGAGTGTCATGCCTTGAAGAAGAAGTTCAGCGAGGAGGCAGACACCAAACCTCGAAGAAAATGGAATAAGTTGGGGTATCACAGAAGGTCGTCAAGGCGAAGCTTTTCTCCTCGGCGACAGCATGCCGAGGAAAACGAGGCCCGACATCGGTCTCGATCACGATCGCGAGGTAGGAGTCGGGGGCCCACACCCCGAAGATCCCTCTCCGTAGAGAGAGATCCCCAAAAAGGCAAAGCCCCCATGAGTGGTCAGCCCTCGGGCCATGTGGGAGTCATCTCCGGAGGACCTACTGGAGGGGACTCCAACCGGGCAAGGAAGTCTTACACACGGCGATTGGAAAACTACTCCATCGGGACAAGCTGAAGCTAGGAGCCAGGCCCTACAATCTCTTTTGGGCATCCGACCTCGAAGAAGTAGAGGCTCCCCATGAGAACGCCTTAGTGATCGTAGTTTGTATTGCCAACTATGAGGTGAAGTGCATCTTCGTAGATACGGGGAGTTCCCTAAACATCATGTACAAGGCGACTTGTGAACAGATGCAGATAGACGAGGATGTACTGCTCCCGGTCTCGACCTCACTACTTGGTTTCACGGGGTATCGAGTTCAGTCGGTAGGGCAAATCACCTTGTCACTCTCGTTGGGCAGCGACAGGCTCGAAAGAACCCGGAGGACTCCTTTCTTGATTGTGGACGCACCCTCCTCCTACAATGCCATCCTGGGCCACCCAGCGCTCAGCACTTTCCAGGCGGTGGTCTCTGTTTACCACCAAAAGATAAAGTTCCCGGTAGGTGACCGGGTGGTCGAAGTTCGAGAAGACCAGCTAGTGTCTTGGCGGTGCTACAGCGGAGAGGTCAGAATAGAGTCTCAGAAGAACCGGAGAGACCTGGACGACTAGCTATAGGAGAAGGGCAGAAACTTAGGAGGTCTTGGCCCGACAGCGATCTCAGACCCTGTTGGTCTCGGTAAGATTTGCGTTTTATTTAGAGTGCCTGTCTGTGTATCTCTGTGTCCTCGCAGAAAAATCAAGTAATAAAGAGAGATGCTTTCCCCCCAAAATAACAACGCACTATCGAGGAGTTGAAAACCCTAATACCTAGTGGTGCAGCCGATGCCCGGAGTACTTAGGCTTGGTCTGGGACATACGCGCCCGACCAAGTATCCAAAACCCAAATATCTTGCGGTGCAGCCGATGCTCGGGGTACTTAGGCTTGGTCTGGGACATACGCGCCCGACCAAGTATCCAAAACCCTAATACCTCGCGGTACAGCCGATGCCCGGCGGACATAGGCTTGGTCTAGGACATACGCGCCCGACCAAGTATCCAAAACCCTAATACCTCGCGGTGCAGCCGATGCCCGGGGTACTTAGGCTTGGTCTGGGACATACGCGCCCGACCAAGTATCCAAAACCCTAATACCTCACGGTGCAGCCGATGCCCAGGGTACTTAGGCTTGGTCTGGGACATACGCGCCGACCAAGTATCCAAAACCCTAATACCTCGCGATACAATCGATGCTCGGGGTACATAGGCTTGGTCTGGGACATACGCGCCCGACCAAATATCCAAAACCCTAATACCTCGCGGTGCAGCCGATGCCCGAGGTACATAGACTTGGTCTGGGACATACGCGCCCGACCAAGTATCCAAAACCCATACCTCGCGGTGCAGCCGATGCCCAGGGTACTTAGGCTTGGTCTAGGACATATGCGCCCAACCAAGTATCCAAAACCCTAATACCTCGCGGTGCAGCTAAGGCCCAGGTACTTAGGCTTGGCTTGGGACATGCGCGCCCAACCAAGTAACCAAAACCCTAATACCCCGTGGTGCAGCCGATGCCGGGGTACTTAGGTTTGGTCTGGGGCATACGCGCTCGACCAAGTAACAACAACCCTAATACTCCACGGTGCAGCCGATGCACGGGGTACTTAGGCATGACCCGGGTTGTTCCAGACTCCCCACCAACGATGCAAATCAGGGTGCCCCATAATATCCCGAGCGCTCTGGACAGGTGGGTTGTACGAAAGCAATGGTAAAGTAGCATGCCCGACTAGGGGAACATAAGCAAAACATTCCAAAGAATAATTCGGGCATACACATACACAGGGTAACAAAAATATTATTTTATTTATATGAAAAGTACAGGGAGAACAACATCTCAGAGAATTGTCAAGATACAATTGGATGAGAGAAATCACTCTTCTACTTCGACCTTTCTCCTCTACAACTCTATTCCTGTAGGGTCGCTAGGCTCAAAACCACCTTCTGAGTACGCAAGGTGCGGAAGCCCGTCGACAGGGTCCTTGAATCTTTTTTCACCTTCTGGGTACACCATCCGAGTAGTCAGTGACCGGTGAGGACGCCTGAGGTAACACATGGGTATCTCGACCACATCTGAAGACCCCCTCTTCACAAAGATGCGACCGAGTACAACATTCAAAAGGCAAAAAAAAAGAGGGGAAATAGCGACTGCAATTTCTCTCCGGAGCGTATAAAGACGCAACGAAGAATTGCCTTAACAAAGAGGGGGAACAGTAACTGCAATTTCTCAACGAAAAGAAGAAAGAGAAAGTGAAAAGCCAGTGGTTGTAGCCCCTCCCCTCTTGTTGACGATGCATCCCACAAACACCTTCCTGTGCACGAAACTCGGGAAAAATGAGGATTCGGAAGAAGATGGCGCGTGGAGTACACCGCCATGGGCCAACCAGGGTTTGGTGATCAGCAAGATGAGTCATCTCCTCCATGCCCCTTGGCGGACCACATAAGGTCTTTTATGAACTCCTCAGATAGCCCGGGAGTCCCACATCCTCCAGGATCTTCAGGGAGACCCTGGACCTCATCTCCACCATGCTCTCCGGTGAGGGTAACGATACAAAAGACTTTACCTCTGAGGGGTCCCTCAGCCAAGAACACTACTGCCTCTCCGGTATTAGGCCGCTGGGACACTGATGAAGATGAAGGGAAGAGAGGTGACATCACGCCAAAAAGAAGCAAGCAGACAAAAGGGATGAAGGAGACGGTACACCCCTCCCCTCTATTTATAGTGATGGTTGCCTCTCCGTGCAGTTAATGTAGGGAGAACGCAAAAACAGCAACAGGCATCGAAGCGTCATTTCGACTAACGCGCCCCTGCCGCACCTAGGAACTCGCGACTCTTTATGAGTCCATTCAATAAGATTACGAATATTGCTGAGGCAATGGTCGGGAGTCGCCCGCACACTCCAGAAGGAAATGTCGACGGGGACCCCCCCAATGGACATGAATGCAGGCGTGGAGCTTCGACCTGTAGAATTGTCAAGGGTTCCACACCCCAAATCAGCCTCGAAACAAACAAGTACCTTTCCATTCGTTAAACCCGTAAAGCGAAGACGTGAGACACGTTGGGCAAAAGCACATACACAAAGAATAGTAAAAGTGATCGCATTAACTCAAAATTGCTACAATAAGGCCCGATCCCTCGATGAATGTGGGGCTCCGCCAGCTCGGGCCCTCAGGAAAAGACCTCTCTCTAACTCGGGGGACGCTTGCAATCACGGGTCGGCATCAGGAGGTAAGAGTTGATCCTCCTTCAACTTATCGATAGCCCCATGGAAGCCCTGCTGTAGGCGCTGCATTACCTGGTCGGCTACGATGGTACGGAACTCAGTCGACCCCAGAAACTTTGCCTTGAAGCCCGCCTCAACCTCCTCGGAGCTAAAAGCTTTAGTAGCCCGAAGAGCAAGGAGTTCGGCCTCTGCAGCCTCAAAGGAACGCCTCAACCACCCTAGCTCAGTAGACATCTCGCCTTGCTCAGCTAAGGCCTCCCTGAGCCTCTCCGACGCGACCCGCTCATCCGCACGAGCCTGAGCCAGGTCATCCCCAGACGGACGCACGGTCGGTGGCCATCAGGAGATCAGACTCCTTCTGACTGAGCTGTTGTGTCTGATCTTGACTACGCAAGTTCAGTCCTCCAGCCGAGGCTACCGTGAGTCAGATGTCGCCTAACAACTCCTTCTCTCTCACCTGGAGCTGGTCCCTCTCTTGCGTCACCTGGAGCAGGTCCTTGGTGACACTCACAGCTTTCTCGGACGCCAGACGTTCTCTGTGCTGGGAATTTTGAAGAGTCTGCTCCTTGTCTTGCAAGAGGTTCATCAGGTGCTCGACCTTCGCTCGGAGAGCCCTGTTGACCCCCGCCTGCATCAATCCTGCCCGATGCTCGTGGTCAGCTGCAACCTCCGCCCTCAATGCCCGGCGGAGCAAGGCTTCAACCCGGGGCCAGTAATACAGACCCCGGTCGGCTGTCATGCAATCCTCAGCGGCTTGCCATTGCGCCAAGAGGACAGGTAATGGGCAGGAGAATATCCAATGCAACAGTAATTTGTACCTTCAGGAGGGTCTCCCGAAGAGTGGTTAGTGGGCCCGTCGAAACTCGTACAGCCGCCCCTCTAGAGGTACTCCCTCGCCCCTCAGGCCGTGGCAAACCTGAACAAGGAGGAAGTCGCTCGATGGTGGGGGCTTCAGGTGGCAGACTGGAGGGGCCAGAATCATCTTTGTCGGAGCTAGAAGTCCCCTCGGACACGACCCCCTCGGCCGGAACCTCCTTGAACTGCACCAGGGGGAAGGATTGAATGGAGGCCTCCAACACTGCATCCAACTTATTCCTTAGTCGGTCAAGCCTCATCCGGTTTTGGGTACGCAACACCTCCTTACCCTTGGAAGATGTTGCCGAATCAATGGAGCAGGACGGAGGCACTGGGACGACCAAGCAGGGACCGGTGGAGCAGGTACAGAGGCTACTACCTCAGCAGGTAGAACTGCTTCCTCGGGCACCGAGGGTAGAGGAGAGGAACGTACAGAACGCAGCTTTTTCCATGTAGGGCCCAAGCCCTTTGGGAGTCACCTCTTCTGCAGCCTACTGGACTGGACTGCTGAAGAAACAATAGGAGGGGAGGTCCCTTCACTAATCCCTTCTGGACGGACAGTCCTCAGCGAAGAGCCACCCCCAGAGGAAAGATCCGCCGCATGGTCAAACTGTTGATCGGAAGGCCCTCGGCTCACAACCTGCGGGGATGTAACAGTGGTCTCGACCCTCTCGGGTGAAGCGACCCCACGGGACGAGACAGTAGGTCCCTCCGGGGACTCGGCGGGAGCAAGTGGAGCGTCAGGAGCGACCGGAGGAGGATTCAATGCCTCCTTATTGGCCTCCTCCCATCCGATGAGCCTGCCCATCACCTTGGCGAACATGACTTCCTCTTTAATAGTCAGACAGAGAGGATATCAATCAGAACCAACAGGCATTGAAGAAAAAAGATGGGCATACCCAGGGAGGGGCTGATTTGCATCACTTTAGGGCTGAGGCCAACCCGGTACATAAGCTCTTCACTCTGCACCAGTCCCGGGCCGCTGAATTCCATACCAGAGAGTACCTCCTTAGCACGCTGGTACACCGGACAGTGGAGAAAGTTCCCTAGAATAGGAGGAGTTGGCAAATCCTCTATCCAACACAGGGGACTGAAGGGTAATGACGATAGTCTAATGAAGAAGAATTTCTCCTTCCACCCTTTATGCGAGGAAGGAAACCCTCCTAAAAACCTATGGCCCGGTCGGGCTGCGAAACTAAATATCCCTCTAGACCCTATCGGGACGAAGAAAGAATGAAAGAGATGAGGGGTCAGAGGAAGATCAAAAAGCTTGAAGATGATATACGCCCCTCCCATCTGGGTGAAGGGATTAGGAGCCATCTGGTGACGGGGGATATCAAAATAGGAGGCTATGCTCGTGAAAAAAGGGGGGATAGGGAAACGGAGCCCTAACTCCATCTGCCCTAACAAGAAGGTCAACATGCCTGCAGGGGGCTCCACGGGTATCTAACCCACTTTGGGGATGACCATTGCCATCTCGGCCGGGATGCCATAGGTCTCGATGGCCGGCTGCAAGGCCTCCGGCCTCACTCTCGAGGAGGCAAACTCATACCACTCTGCGCGATAGCTTTCCATGATCCCTAAGAAAGAAGACAAGAAGGAGACAAACTACTCACGCGCAAAAGAGGCTTTACGAGAGAAGAAGACGAAGTGCAACCAGCTGCCGAGTCGGAAGTGGGCTTAACATCTGCACCTTCCCCTCTTATACTCAGGCAGCCGCCTGCCTGGGCGTAAGGAGGAAGAGACGCATGGAATGCGAGAAACCGCCGCGCATAGGTAGCCGCTTGTCGCGAGCCGGCCAAGGCGGTGCACGTCTGTAAGAACTCGTGGAGATGGCCATTGCGACACGTGACAATAAGGGATTCGCTAGGGTACCCTGTCGCCCTCAGAAAAGAACTATGCGCCTGTATAACGAAGAGACAGACGTCATTATAATACCTCAAGAGTCGGGATTTCCTTTTTTGAAAAGGATGAGACCATTAAGGGGGATTTCTCGGAACTCGGGATAAGGATTATAATCCAAAGGCCCCTTATAACTACAGGAGTAATAAGAAAGGCGAAGGCTCGCAGCTTCTTCATCTTTGCACTAGTCCGATCAGTCAGCCACACTTCCTTCGATCAAACTTGAAGGGAGAGACTTGTGATAGGATTGGATAGTCCGTGCTCGGCACGAGAGATGAAGAAGCCGTGGAGTGCAACATGACAGATCAGAGCGACTTTCCTTCCCGGGCAAGGGGGCCCCCTCAGGAGACGCGCCTGGGATGGTCAGTCCGAAGACCCCTCCCGGGAGCACCCCGGGAGGTTAGGCCCCGAGAGCACCTCGGGAGTTATAGTGCCCTAAGACCCCGAGCTCACCTCGGGATGTGGAGTCCCTGCAATAACCGACCTCAGGTACTGACTCCCCCTCTCGGTACGGATAAGCATCCCCGTTAGAAGATGTCTTCGCGACCCTTAAATGTCGCAACAGGTAGAAGCGTGATAACGGCGCAAATCATTTCAAAGGATATCCAGTAACCGCCGAAAGAGGGGGGAGGACGTGACGTAAGTGCCGGAGACGTGACACCAATCGGAGAGACACGTCTAGTCTGTCGCCATCAGTATAAAAGGTAGTCCAACCCCTTCGGGGAGGGGGTTATGCTCTCTCAACCCTATATACATTTTTTACTTCTCACTACCTTTACCTTTCAGACGATACATTGACTTGAGTGTCGAAGTGGACTCCGCCGAGCCCCTATCGGCATGTCCCCTAACGCTCGTGTTAACCTTGCAGGATCCTAAATTCCTCCCCATCGCAGCAACTTTCATAGGGACAGAACTTCAGTGACTGACCATCGTCGTCGACTTTTTCCGGAACAAATGCAATTATCAAAACTCTTTTTTGACTGAATTCATCACTACTGAATTCATCACTGGACGAGTGTTTTTGTTGTTGGTTTGGTTTTAAACCAAAAAATTAGAAAAAAATAGAAGAATTTTAATACCGAAATTAATCAAATATATTATTAAATACTCGGTTTATTGTGCAGGACGAGTTGCTTAGAATCCTCGGTGAGAAGCATCCACTTTATGATTTTATAGATACACTGACTTTGAGACGTTGTCAGAAGCTGCTGCCCAACATTCTGCTGGAAATACAAACGAATTTGAATTGTAAATTTTACATGTGGAAATTGTACAATACAGTTAATATGAGTTTAAGTGTTTATGCATTTGATGTTTATGGAACAATACAATTAATATAGAGACGTTGTTCCAACCTTGTGTAAGAAAGTACTAATTATATGACTTTGCCTTTATTTGAGGCTGCCTTTTGTTCTACATTAGGAAGAAATAGAGATGATTATGTTGCCATATATCATTTCGATAACAAATTCATTCATTTTACTCTTATGTTTTTTACAAACTATTTTGATTTTGCTAATATGTTTAACAGTTATAAACTCTTATGTGGGTTCGGATTATTTTTTTTTAAATTGTCGACGGAATACCAACGGAAAAAGGGGTTCCGTCGATAATGTATCGACCCAGATATCAGCCAATTCACGATATTTTTCAATGGAAATCCTGTTTCCGTTGGTGATCACCGACGGAAACAGGATTTCCATCGGTGATGTATTGACTCGGATATCAGTCAATTCTAGGAAATTTCCCGACGGAAATAGGATTTCCGTCGGAGATCACCGATGGAAGACCTATTTCTGTCGGTGATTACCGACGGATATCTTGGTTCCGTCGATAATCACCGATGGAATATTCCGTCGGTAAATATATTTACCGACATATTACCATTTCCGTTGGAAATATTATCCCGATAATTAATATTCTGATATTTTTTTCCATCGTAGTTCCGTCGGTAAGAATCATTTTCGACGGAATTCCGTTGGTAAATTTCGTCAATAATGGTAAGATATTTTTTTTGTAGTGTATCACATTATCCTGTTGATGGGGTTGAACCGCCGGGAGTGGGCGCGAGGGATGAAGAAGCTGCGTGGCGCAATACGACAAGTATGAGCTATTATTCGTCAGCCCCCGGAGTCCCCTCGGGACACTTACCTTGGAAAAGCAAAGTGAAAAACCTCTCCCGGATCACCTTAGGAAGTCGGGGCCCGAGACCGCCTCGGGGAGGCGGAGCGCTTACACACCTCAGGGAAGTAGAGCCTAACCCACCTTCGACTTTGAAAAACGGATCCACTATTTGCGGCTCCGTGGATAAGGATCATCAATAATCACTGAAGGGTCAGGACCCGTAATCCATGACCATTATCGCCCTCATCCTTATAACGGACTAGATTTAATGACTACGATGGTCGTTACAAAGGTGATCCTATAACCGAAGATGGGGGGAACGTGGCGAAGAAGAGGGAGACACGTACGACCACTGCTGCAGGTATAAACGATACTCCCACCCCTCCGGTAAAGGGGTTAAACATTCTCGACTTTTCGTACTTTCTTTCTTGTCTTACACCTTTCTCCATCTCGATTGAGACACTAACTTGAGCGTCGGAGTGGGCTTCGCCGGTGTGTTCCCCTAACGCTCGTGTTGATCTCGCAGGCCGCGACGTTCCTCTCCTCCCTTCGGCATCTACGTGGGTTGAACTTCGGTGACGTGTCGTCGACGTCGATTCTTTCCGAAACAACTGTGATATATATATATATATATATATATATATATATATATACATATATATATATATATATATATGATCTGCTGCGGACCGCGCGTTGCGGACTACGTGCGGACTGACGCCTGATCGGTCACCAGACCGATCAAGCAAGTACCTGATTGGTCTGGTGACCGATCAAGCAAGCCTGATCGGCCACCGGAGGCTCGGGAGCGTCCCCGATGGGTTCACCCGTACACGACGGGTTCATCCCTACCCCCTAGGGTTCATCGCACCCCCTGGGTTATAGTTTTGTTCAGGGGCGGCGGCCGAAGGCCGCCGTTGGTGTCGAGAAGTCGCAGGTCGTGTGCCTGATCAGCCACCGAAGGCTCGGGAGCGTCGCCGACGGGTTCACCCTACCCCTGGGGTTCATCGCACCCCCATGGGTTATAGTTTTGTTCGGGGGCGGCGGCCGAAGGTCGCTGTTGGTGTCGAGAAGTCGCAGGTCGTATACCTGATCGGTCTAGTGACCGATCAGACGTCAATCCATACGCGATCCGCAATAAATTATTCCTATATATATATATATATATACACACACTCACACACCTGTGTAGATGCCTTCTACACGACTGTGAGCTACCACTAACGTGATGTTGCCCATCTCATGACTTTGGAAACGATTATATTGCAAAATAAATAAACAGGTAATTAATTGTTTATACAAACATAAACGATTTGCACGTGGGTATTTATAGGAGCGGTGAGTCCACCTTTTGTACCGTCGTATTCGTTAATGAGGTCGATCAAGAGCTGTCTACTCCGAATGATAAAGACGATTAGTTCATCTTTATATTTTTGTTAATTTGTCACGGGGTCATCATGAAAGAGGTAAATCACAAAGACTATTAATCCGAATATTGAGACTAGCTAACATATAGGGAGAACGGATATATTAATTTTATCATATTTTGATCTCCAGATTTTATCATGATGATAATACATATATATTAATCATCAGTCCATCCCGTAGAGACAGGAAGACCTGTCTATTCCATTCCATTACTAACCGATCGATCAATCGTTACTCCATAAACGATTGACACGCAGGAACTATTGTTACTATTAACCGAAAACGATTTGCACTCAGGAATTGGAGTATCAACCGAAAACGATTTGCATTCGGCAATTTACCAAAAGGCGCACCCAAAAATAGGTATTTACCAAAAAGCGTCTCATGGTTTCATTTTCACCAAAGGACGCATTAATTTTAGTGAACTTCCTCTTATACCCCTCCTGCTATACACTGCCTTTCTCTTTCTCTCTCAATAACAAATTCCGAGACGCCAGCACGTGATGTTTCATACTTTTATTTTAAAATAATATATTTGGAATCGGCGCTAAAAAAAACATATAAATAAATAATTTTTATCCTAATGTGCACGCATGCAAATAGAAATTCCTAATATAAGGTCTACAGTAATTGAAAAAAAAACGTAAGGTCTATAGTAATTAATTCATCTAACTTATTTAAAAATTAAATAAATAATTTTTATAATTAATTAAATGAAATTAATATATTAAATAATATTTAATAAATTCATTAATGTAAAAAAAATTGAAAAAAAAAATTGAAAAAAAAAGAAAGAGCGTGGGCCTGAAATGTTGATTTCAGGCCCACGCTGGGCCTGAAATCAACATATTTCAGGCCCACGCTGGGCCTGAAATAAATTATTTCAGGCCCACGCTGGACCTGAAATAAAAATATTTCAGGCGCAGCGTGGGCCTGAAATTTTTTATTTCAGGCCCACGTTGGGCCTGAAATCTTATGATTCAGGCTCGACGTGGACTCAATTTTTTTTCTATTTTAAAAATATAATAATATATACAAAAACGTATCAAAACACTTAATTTCAGATTCAAACACAGGGCCTGAAGTCATCCCAAGAGGGTTTGAAGTCAAATAGCTTCAGATCCTATAAATAATTAATTTAATAAATAACAATTAAATATAAAAAAATATTGTTAAAATTAAAAAAATTTCAGTGCCCTGGGGCCTGAAGTCATCCGACTTCAGGCCCAAGGAGGGCCTGAAGTCATCAGACTTCAGGCCCTCCATCATTGATATAAAAAAAATTTTTATAAAAATGTTTAATATATAATTACATATTATATAGGAGTAGTTTAGGTATATCAGTGAGTTTAGGTGCCGAAACATCTAATAGGAGTGGTCTAGGAGATGAGATTTTGGGTGCCGAAACATCTAATCTTGTTTTATCACCAATGATATAGAGTTTTCAGAATTCCAAATATGGTAGGTCCATCAGTGAGTTTTGCTCAAAACTCACTGATATACCTAAACCACTCCTATAGCATTGGTGATACAGCAAGATTAGAGGTTTCGACACCCAAAATCTCATCTCCTAACTCAACCCTGTCTACTGATATAGAGTTTTCAGAATTCCAAATATGGTAGGTCCATCAGTGAGTTTTGCTCAAAACTCACTGATATACTTAAACCACTCCTATAGCTTTGGTGATACAGCAAGATTAGAGGTTTCGGCACCCAAAATCTCATCTCCTAGCTCAACCCTGTCTACTGATATAGAGTTTTCAGAATTCCAAATATGGTAGGTCTATCAGTGAGTTTTGCTCAAAACTCACTGATATACCTAAACCACTCCTATAACATTAGTGATACAGCAAGATTAGAGGTTTCGGCACCCAAAATCTCATCTCCTAACTCAACCCTGTCTACTGATATAGAGTTTTTAGAATTCCAAATATGGTAGGTCCATCAGTGAGTTTTGCTCAAAACTCACTGATATACTTAAACCACTCCTATAGCTTTGGTGATACAGCAAGATTAGAGGTTTGGGCACCCAAAATCTCATCTCCTAGCTCAACCCTATCTACTGATATAGAGTTTTCAGAATTCCAAATATGGTAGGTCCATCAGTGAGTTTTGCTCAAAACTCACTGATATACCTAAACCACTCCTATAGCATTGGTGATACAGCAAGATTAGAGGTTTCGGCACCCAAAATCTCATCTCCTAGCTCAACCCTGTCTACTGATATAGAGTTTTCAGAATTCCAAATATGGTAGGTCCATCAGTGAGTTTTGCTCAAAACTCACTGATATACCTAAACCACTCCTATAGCATTAGTGATACAGCAAGATTAGAGGTTTCGGCACCCAAAATCTCATCTCCTAACTCAACCCTGTCTACTGATATAGAGTTTTCAGAATTCCAAATATGGTAGGTCCATCAGTGAGTTTTGCTCAAAACTCACTGATATACTTAAACCACTCCTATAGCTTTGGTGATACAGCAAGATTAGAGGTTTGGGCACCCAAAATCTCATCTCCTAGCTCAACCCTGTCTACTGATATAGAGTTTTCAGAATTCCAAATATGGTAGGTCCATCAGTGAGTTTTGCTCAAAACTCACTGATATACCTAAACCACTCCTATAGCATTGGTGATACAGCAAGATTAGAGGTTTGGACACCCAAAATCTCATCTCCTAGCTCAACCCTGTCTACTGATATAGAGTTTTCAGAATTCCAAATATGGTAGGTCCATCAGTGAGTTTTGCTCAAAACTCACTGATATACCTAAACCACTCCTATAGCATTGGTGATACAGCAAGATTAGAGGTTTGGGCACCCAAAATCTCATCTCCTAGCTCAACCCTGTCTACTGATATAGAGTTTTCAGAATTCCAAATATGGTAGGTCCATCAGTGAGTTTTGCTCAAAACTCACTGATATACCTAAACCACTCCTATAGCTTTGGTGATACAGCAAGATTAGATGTTTGGCACCCAAAATCTCATCTCCTAGCTAACCCTGTCTACTGATATAGAGTTTTCAGAATTCCAAATATGGTAAGTTCATCAGTGAGTTTTGCTCAAAACTCACTGATATACCTAAACCACTCCTATAGCATTGGTGAACTAGCAAGATTAGAGGTTTCGACACCCAAAACTCATCTCCTAGCTCAACCCTGTCTACTGATATAGAGTTTTCAGAATTCGAAATATGGTAGGTCCATCAGTGAGTTTTGCTCAAAATTCACTGATATACCTAAACCACTCCTATAGCATTGGTGATACAGCAAGATTAGAGGTTTGGGCACCCAAAATCTCATCTCCTAGCTCAACCCTGTCTAATGATATAGATTTTCAGAATTCCAAATATGGTAGGTCCATCAGTGAGTTTTGCTCAAAACTCACTGATATACCTAAACCACTCCTATAGCATTGGTGATACAGCAAGATTAGAGGTTTCGGCACCCAAAATCTCATCTCCTATCTCAACCCTGTCTACTGATATAGGGTTTTCAGAATTCCTAATATGGTAGGTCCATCAGTGAGTTTTGCTCAAAACTCATTGATATACCTAAACCACTCCTATAGCATTGGTGATACAACAAGATTAGATGTTTCGGCACCCAAAATCTCATCTCCTAGACCACTCCTATTAGATGTTTCGGCACCTAAACTCACTGATATACCTAAACTACTCCTATATAATATGTAATTATATATTAAACATTTTTATAAAAATTTTTTTATATCAATGATGGAGGGCCTGAAGTCTGATGACTTCAGGCCCCAGGGCACTGAAAATTTTTTAATTTTAACAATATTTTTTTATATTTAATTGTTATTTATTAAATTAATTATTTATAGGATCTGAAGTTATTTGACTTCAGACCCTCTTGGGATGACTTCAAGCCCTGTGTTTGAATATGAAATTAAGTGTTTTGATACGTTTTTGTATATATTATTATATTTTTAAAATAAAAAAAAAATTGAGTCCACGTCGGGCCTGAATCATAAGATTTCAGGCCCAACGTGGGTCTGAAATAAAAAATTTCAGGCCCACGCTGGGCCTGAAATATTTTTATTTCAGGTCCAACGTGAGCCTGAAATAATTTATTTCAAGCCCACGCTGGGCCTGAAATAATTTATTTCAGGCCCAGTGTGGGCCTGAAATATGTTGATTTCAGGCCCAGCGTGGGCCTGAAATCAACATTTCAGGCCCACGCTCTTTCTTTTTTTTTTTCAATTTTTTTTTCAATTTTTTTTACATTAATGAATTTATTAAATATTATTTAATATATTAATTTCATTTAATTAATTATAAAAATTATTTATTTAATTTTTAAATAAGTTAGATGATTTAATTACTATAGACCTTATGTTTTTTTTTGAATTACTGTAGACCTTACATTAGGAATTTCTATTTGCATGCGTGCACATTAGGATAAAAATTATTTATTTATATGTTTTTTTTAGCACCGATTCCAAATATATTATTTTAAAATAAAAGTATGAAACATCACGTGCTGGCGTCTCGGAATTTGTTATTGAGAGAGAAAGAGAAAGACAGTGTATAGCAGGAGGGGTATAAGAGGAAGTTCACTAAAATTAGTGCGCCCTTTGGTGAAAATGAAACTATGGGACGCCTTTTGGTAAATACCCATTTTTGGATGCGCCTTTTGGTAAATTGCCGATTTGCATTTGATTGTTTTTCTTCTTTCTTTTCGTTTTTTTCATAGTTGGATTTGAACGGGATCGATATAATTAAAAAAAATAATTAACAAAGATATAACATCAAAATTTGGGCGATCAATTCGTCTTCACCGACCATCTTGATAAGTCCAAAAGTCTCGCGGCTGATGGTCTAGAAACCTAATGTCTCAGAATTCGCATCGCATTTGAAATTTTTTTTTTTTATAAAATACGTAATAGTGAGAATCGAATCGTAAATATTTAAAATAATGATTAGTTATCTTTTTATTGCATCATAGTCCCACGACAGAATTGATATAATTAATCTTAACAACTGGTGGGAAAGAAATAATAGGGAGTTCGACAAGTTATATTACATTATATTCTAATATAATTTGTTGGCAAAAATTAAGGCGTAAAACCACGTTATTTTTTTAATATATATATATATATATATATATATATATATATATATATATATATATATATATATATATATATATATATATATGGCTCCTAGTGACCGTGAGCTACCACTAACGTTATGTTGACTACCTGAATTGTTTATATTATTATTATTTTTTTATTTTCTCTTCTTTTCGCTCTCCATTCAAAACCTTTACAGTTCACTACAAGAAAACCAAGCAATACTGACCGAAATATCTATTGTAATTCCGTTGATAAATTAAATTTCCAATGGAATTATGATGGAATTCTTTGTTGGTAGCTAACTTGTATCTCCTTGATATTTGACTTAGTCGATTTACGACCGTCGAATCTTTCGGGAGGTTACTTTCGGGAGGTTACTTTCGGAGGAAGCAAACTGATTGGTTTACGTCGAGGATAATGTTCGACACTATCTTCGTAAAACGATATTGCTCCGCTACTGGTGCTCACGGATAGTAGCAATTCGTTTCCAAGGTACAACGACGTCGTCTCGGAATAGTAGCACTTCAAATTCTGAGACCGATCGACGAATCTTTCCGAAGACTTTTTGGATCTTGATGCATAAGATGGATGAGCACGAATATTTTTAGATTGCAATGCTTGAATGAATGAAATGATCAAGTGGAGGGGTCTATTTATATTGAGTGAAAAGGTAAGTACCCTTTGATTCGAACAGATCTGGACTGTTCATAACGAAAGGGTATAACCCTTTAAAGGTCTTTTAATCTCGTCCCTTGATTTGAAGACTTATCTCAGCCGCTAGATTAGAACATTTAATCCGACGGCTCAAATCCATCCTCCCTCTTCACAGTCAGATTCGAATCTGACGCTCCAGATCTTTGATTCGACGACCACCATCTGTTCGCGCAATCCAGTCATCGTTCTCTACACAGTCACATGCCACATAGGCATTGCCTCGTTACTGACATGACATGTGGCGCCACCTGATCACGACACGTCATCGCCACGTGAAGAATAAATTAAAGCTCCTCGCGACGATACGTACATGCGAAGTGCAAAGTGCGCCAACAAAGCGCCTATTGCGCGCGTGCGCGCGGTGGCGAGTGGCAGGCTCGCAGGTGCGAGCACCTGCTCGTCCAAGGGTATAGACCTCCTGTGCTTTTGTATTAACAACATTAGCATAGGAACACATATAAGGAAACACTGACTCTCACCGGTTAGCAATGTGGGACTAAAGCCCCATCTTTTTTTTTAATGTTCATTTGAGCATATCTTGAACAATTAATTTGTCATTCACCCTTAATCGGTTTTGAGCAAATAAATAGTCCAGATTTATCTACGCGAAACATAGATTTCGATTTTGAAGTCAAACTTGACTTTCAACGATCGATGACATCAAAATTTTGCTTTGTAAAATTGTATCCAAGATTCTTGCAGTCGAGATAAATTACGTTGGCGATGATTTACTAACGGAAATTATAACATAATTTTCATCGATATATTTAATGACGGAAACACTATTTCCGTCGAGAAATATACGGGCAAAAGAGTTATTTAGTTGGTATTTGATTATCGGAATCGTATTTTCCGTTAGCTATTTTACCGATGGAACAGTAGCTTTCGTCGGAGATTACTGACAAAAGTAAGGTTATCATCAAAGACTACTGACGAAAACAAAGTTTCCATCAACAATCTCTGACGTATATTGTTAACTTGAATTGTGATATTTTCCAACGGAATCATGTTTCCGTTGGTATTTCGTCGATAAACAAAAAACAAAATTCAAGAGCATCTTTATATTTAGGATGTACCATGTTTATAATTTATATATTTATATAAAACTATCATAGACGAGAGTATACAAACATAACCACACACAAACACAATCACAAACAATTCAAACACATTTAACACTGTACCATACAAACAAACACAATCATCTAAACAACGACAAACACAAACATACTAAATTATCCTAATATCCATATGAATAATACATTCATTTACATGATAGTAATGTAGGTCTCGTGCAGGCCAGCTAAGGGGAAGAGGGTGAATAGCCCTGCAAATATAAATTCGAGCTTTTGATTCTAACTTAGCAAAGATAATTAATTAGTTGGACAAACAAATTAATAACATAAAAAGATAGTAAGAAACACAAGAGATTTACTTGGTTGCAATCAGGGTGGTTGCTAATCTAAAGCGTTGAAAAATTTCACTAATAAAAACTCCTTCGGTGTAGGCGGAGAAGTCTCTTATAGAAGTTGAATAGCTCATAGAAAGACTATGAATTTGTATTATTATTGTTGTACTTTAATCCTAGCTTTAAGGGGCTATTTATAACTCAAAAAGTGAGGTTACCATTGTGCTAACGTGGCTTAGAAGCTCCTCAGTTTAGACTTGAGGTGTCTCAATTAGATAAAACTTTATCCAAGCAAACAACGTTTACTAATGGTAATTCTACGTCTAAGGCGCCTTAGTGCCGAACGGAGATGCCTTAGTTAAGAACTGAGGTACCTTAGTTTCCTTTTTCTACACAAGTAATTCTGCATATTTGTGTGCACCCTCAAAGAGATCTTCGGCGCCTCGAACCTTGAATCTTCAAGGTCCTTCAAGGTCAACTCCAAAGTTGACCTTCTTCAATTTTCGATCGCTTGGTTGATTTTTGGTCGTCTAGAGTTCCTGAACCCAACTTCGGTCTTCTCCTTGAATGGACTTCCTCCTCAGCTTCTTGTCCCTCGGACGTCATGCACACCCTTCTCGACCACTGGTATACTCTTTCACAGTTTTTGCGTCCCTCGGCTACACGCGTCATCCTTCTCGCCTGATATGTCTTTCGTTAGACTTTCTCCTCGAGCAAACTTCCACCTTGACTTCTTGTCTCTCGGGCGTCGCGCATGCCCTTCTCGTCCACCAGTGTACTCTTCCACAATTTCTCGTCCCTTGGACGCGCTTTATGTGCCATCCTTCTAGTTCGTTGCTTTTTCCGCTGGACTTCCTATGTTTCTAAGCTCTTGTACACTCAAACACAGGAATCAAACCAACCAGGACCTAACTTCGCTTGGTAGATCAAATCAAAATAATCCGGGATACATACAATTTTCCATCTTTTTGATGTGCATCAACCCAAGTTAATTTAGGATAAATAAGAAAATGACAAATAATATTGCTTATTTAGGCAATAAAACACATATTCAATTTAAAATAAGAAGTATATTGCATTTAAATTTTAATTGACCTCCTCCTTAATTTAATTCTCATAACTCTTCCCCTTTGATTATATCAAAAACTGAGATTTTTTTAATCAAAAATAGCATAAAACTTTTTAGAAAATACCAAAAAAAGTTTTTAAGGGGCTAAAAAAAATATTTTTCGGAGTAAGAAAGCATAGTTTATCTTGTCAAAAACAAAAAGCTTTTTATTGAAAATGAATTTTAAAAATTATTTTTTGCCATAAAAAATAATTACTGATTTTTCATAGTGTATGAAATCTAATAGAGATTTAATGAAAAATTGATTTCGTAAAAAATATTTTCTCTGAGATTTTTAATATTTAAAATTTATTTTTCAAAAAAATTATGAAAAATCATCTGTTAGTCATAAAATTCTGAAAATTTTTTTTGTCAAAGTGCCAAATAAGGAAACCCCACTCAATAAAAATTTCAAAATAAAATAAAATATCTAATGATCAAAAAAAAAATTTTCATTTTAGAACTTAGATATTTTTGGAAATAATTTGTAAAATTAGATTTTTACATTAAAATATCTTGAGAATTTTTCTTAACATTAAAAATATAATCATTAGATAGGAAAAATCAAGATTTTTCAAAAAAAATCTAAATATTTTTGAATTTAAAAGTTTAAGTTTCGAACATAAATTTGTAAAAATTCATTTAATGGTAAAAAAAATCCAAAAGTTTTTTACAAGTGGTTAACATGATGATCTATCATAAAAAAAAATTTCAAGCAATTTAAATCTAATTAAATATACTTTCAAATTATTTTTCAAATAATTTTAAAATTCTAAAAATAATTTATTCAATTCTAGCAAAAAAATCTAAATTCTAGCTTGAATTTGTAAAAATTGTCTTATGTAAAAAAAAATCCAAAAATTGTTTTGCAAGTAGTTAACATGATTATTTATCATAAATAAATTTCAAGCAATTTAAATCTCATCAAACATATATTCGAATGATTTTTCATGTAATTTTGAAATTCTAAAGATATGTTATTAAAAAAAACAAAAAAAAGATATGTTATTCAATTCTAGAAAAAAAATCTAAATTCTAGCATGCAAATAATTTTAATAGGATAAACAAGATTTTAGAATCCAATAAGTTTTTACCTATTGGATTTATAAAAAATTTGGTTGTTACATAATTTTTGGAGACGGTTATAATTTGGCCCCTATGAGTTTTCAAATACCAATTTAGCCCTCCACTATATCTAACATTTTTAATTGGAGTATGTAAAAAATTTGAGCATGAAAAATCTTTTTTCAAGACTTCTATTTGTTTAGTGAAATTATCATTTTCATGCTTTAGTTTGTCAAAATGTTCTAGTAGATATGCTGTAGGTAACTTGACTTTTAGATCAACATTATCCTTTTTCATTTCTACATACCTTATCTTAATTTGCAAAAAGATCTAATCATTAATTTAATACCCAAATATAATTGGTCTAGAGGATGTTTACATACCTCACTTATCATTTCGTCGATAGATGCTCCCCCTTCATCATTGTCATCTTCCGACATAGCTCTTCCTTCATCAATGCTTTCCTATGAGGTTGCTTCGTCGTCTTTTGGTAGGTATTCGACTATTAGAGCTAATCCGACAGTCTCTTTGTTCTCGGACTCTATTGAAGAAGAGGTGGTCTCCATTGAGAAGTCAGATTTTGCTTCCTTTGGAATTTCATAGAGTTCCAGAACTTTCATCCAAAGCTTTAGTAGATGTGTAAGAGCTAATCCTTTTGAGTTCCTCAGTTGGTAGTACGCTTAAAATGTGGAACTCGACCTTCCTATTAGCCGTGAACTCATCGCGCTATTTTTTCATCCAGCGGTGTTCTTCAAGTTCTTCTCCATTCTCGTCCTTGGGTGAGTCAAAATCAAATTTAATGGTTAATAAAATATTGAAATCGGTTTTGAAAAATACCTCTATGTGCTTTTTCCAGAATGTGAATTCTCCCTCGAACTTTGGTGGGTAAATGTTCGATTCAACCATCATCTTGTGGCTTTAGGTTGTGGTTAGTCCTCCTGAAGCGGTTGGACTCTAATACCAATTGTAGGTCCCATGTAGGCCGGCTAGAGAGGGGTAAATAGCCTTGCAAATATAAATTCGATCTTTTGCTTTAACTTAGCAAAGATAATTAATTAGTTGGACAAATAAATTAACAACATAAAAAAATAATAAGAGACAATAGAGATTTACTTGGTTGCAACCAGGGTAGTTGCTAATCCAAGACGTTCAAAAGCTCTACTAATAAAAACTCCTTCAGTATAAATGGAGAAACCTTTTATAGACGTTGAATAGCTCGTAGAAAGACAAAGAATTTGCATTACCATTATTATACTTTAATCCTAGCTTTAGGGGGTTATTTATAGCCCAAAAAGTGAAGTTATCATTATGCTGACGTGGCTTGAAGGTGCCTCAGTTGAGACCTAAGGTGCCTCAGTTGAATAAAAATTTATCCAAGCAAGCAACATTCACTAGAGGTAATTTTGTATTTGAGGCACCTTAGTTCTGACTTGAGATGCCTCAATTCTGAACAAAGGCACCTTAGTTATGAACTGAGGTGGCTTAGTTTCTTTTTTCTGCACAAGTAATTCTGTACATTCGAGGCACCCTCAAAGAGATCTGAGGTGCCTCAAACCTTGAAATCCTCAAGGTTCTTCAAGGTCAACTCTAGAGTTGATCTTCTTCAATCTTCGATTGTTTGGGTGATTTCCGATCGTTCAGAGTTGAGCTCACCCGAATCCAACTTAGGCCTTGTCTCGAATGGGCTTCCTCCCCAGCTTCTTGTCCCTCGGACGTCGCATACGCCCTTCTAGTCCATTGGTGTACTCTTCCGTAGACTTTGCATCCCTTGGATGCACACGTCATCCTTCTCGCTTGCTATGTCTTCCGTTTGACTTTCTCCTTGAGCAGATTTCCTCCTTGGCTTCTCATACCTTGGGCATCACACATGCTCTTCTCGTCCACCAGTGTACTCTTCCGCAACTTCTCGACCCTAGGATGTGCTTCCCGTGCCATCCTTCTCAATCGTTGTGTCTTCTGTTCGACTTCCTGTGCTCCTAATCTCATGTACACTCAGACACAGGGATCAAACCAAACAAGGCTTAACCTAGCTTGGTTGATCACATCAATATAACCCGGGTTACTTATAAGTAATACAAAATCCTACAAAAGTAAAATTCGATGATTATAATAAAAAGGATAATTAATTTTTGCATATGAACTGTATAACTAATTTTATATGTAATAAAAAGGATACATGAATAGAATATCAGATGATGAAAAAAGAAGAAGAATATATCAATAAGGAATCTTGAAACAAATAATAATACAATCTTTAGAAATGAATATATTAGAATATAAAAATAGAATAAATATATTTTACATGGTTTATATATGATAAATAAAAAACTAAGTTATAGTTGAACAAACTTTAGAAAAAACTAATTAGCATGGTCTGATAGATCTTGAGACTCTTGTGATTTTAAATCATATTGTGTCAGGCAAATATTACCTATGATCGCTTGTATATGGGCCATGAGAGCTTCATGTTTGGCCCTAAACCTCCGCTCGTCCTTAACTCTCCTCTGATCCTCAGCAGCTCTCCTCTAATCCTTAGCGGCCTCCTCTGCTCCTCAGCGGCTCTTCGCTAATCCTTTGCGGGCCTCCTCTGCTCCTTAGTGACCATCAATTGATTTATCTGTTAGGACCTTTGCATCTAGCTAGAAGGGGGGGGGGTGAATAGCTTCTCTTCGATTTTGTCTACAAAACGTTAGCCAAAGCACAAGAAAAGATAGACAAAAAGAAAAACAATGAAGGCAATGCTAACTCCCTTGATTTACTTGGTCTCCACCTCCATGAGGTGACTAATCCAAGGATCCACACCCACATAACCAAGCTCCACTATGATTTTCTCCTTTTCAAATCAAGCTTGAAGGTGGAGAAACTCTTACAAGATGATCTCTTTCTCTTACAAGATTAGAATGATTTTGGAGGAAGAGATTGAGAGTGTGTAAGCTTAGAGATCTCAGAACAAGCAAGAAATATCGAGAGAATCAAGTTGTGTCTTCTTCAAGTTCTGAAATCTATTTTTGTATAACCCACGACATCAGTCGACTGCCAATATCATCAGTCGACTGATGAGCTTCAACGACTACTATAGAATGTGTTTGATTTCTGCCGTCAGCATTTAGCGGTCACCTATCAGTCGATTGGGACCTGACCTAGTCGACTGATCTTTCTGTTCGTGAAGCGATCGACTGATTCCACTATCAGTCGACTCATCCTATCGTATCAGTCGACTGATCCTCTCATCAGTCGACTGATACCTGATAAATTTCAGGTTTCACTTTTTCTTTGCGTAGACACAAGCCTTCAAACACCTCCCATCAGCTTCGCGCCCTTAGGATGCTTCCGAGCCCTCGACTCCTCATCCTTGCGCTTGCCTTGAGGTGTTTCCCTCGGCCTTGCCATGCTAAGTCTTCTTCTACCAATTCTTCATACCTAGACTTAAAATCAAGTTTTATGTTAGATCACTAACATTGCCTAACTTAAACTCATTTAACCAAACATCAAGAGTAAATAATGTTTGGGGCATGATTACACCAATAATCTCCCTCTTTTTGATGTTTGGAAAATTTGTTTAAGTTAGGACTTTAAATATATTATGATTAAAAAGAACATTGAACATTAACAAATATGAATAATCATAGAACTCATCAAACTTAACTTATCCAATTCTCCCCTTTGCCACACAACAAAAATAGAGAGAGTTAAAATAATCAAAGCTCCCCCTTAAAGGAAGCTCCCCCTGAAAATATGCTCCCCCTTTAAACCATAATATCTTGGTGGCAGGAAAACAAGAATCCATCATATAACATAAGTAACATGTATACTAAAATCACAAATCACAGTAGAAGACAACAAAAGTAAAGACAAACCATAGAAGCAATACTAGAGAAACAAAAGGTTCATACATAACCACAAAGATAGTGCTACAAAGATCCAAAATAAAAAAATAGAAAGTACTACAATATCGTTTATGGTATTCGAGATATAATAGGGATCTATGTCTAATCCAAACACAATCTCAACACCATAACATCTGAGGCACACCATATCTAAGCATCATCTCCAGGAGGAGGAGGAGGAGCTTGATACATCAAGTCCCAACGCTGTATCATCTCAAACATGGTAGTCTGACGCTACTGAAAGCCCTGAAGCTCCTGCCTGATCCCCTGAGCCTCCTGTCGAACCACCTCCTCCAATCGGGTGAACCGCTCATCTGTAGTCATCACAGGAGTAGCAGCAGGCGCAGCAACCACCAGGAGCATCGACATCCTCATCCTCATTGTCAGAGCCAGAAGATGCATGGTCACGCCGCCAGACCATCACTCCCTGTTGTCGCTCAATCCCTAGCAAGGAGAGCTGCTAAGAATCTATCTGATCATAGTCCTTGAACAACTGATGAATCTGACCTCTAGTGACATCGACACCTCTAGATGTAAAAAATTCGATCAAAATATAACCAAATGCCATGTAAATCTTCATATGGATAGGACCCGAAAAGTGTACAATGGACATGAATATGTGAAGGGAAACGTCGATGTCAAGCCTCCTCTCCAAGGCATACATCATAACTAGGTGAGGTAATCGAATCTTGGATCTCCCTTTTGTGATAACAGGCAAAATGCAGTCAAGAACAATCTTATAGAGAATGTTACTGAATGCAGACATGTGATTAACATCAAAGATACATTTAAGGGGAGGTCGATGATTATTAAAATAATGTCCATGAATTTGGTTAATGGTCACTTAAGAAAATAAACTCGTGAAAGGCTCAACAACGTTAGGAAAACATATAAATGGGTTCTCCGAAACCCGACATCCTAAAAAGGACCCTAACAGTGTAGGTGTAAATGAAATAGTGACTCCCCCAATCATGGACTCATATGTCAAACCATCAGTACTAATGCAAGCGAGATTGGCATAGAACTCTTTACAAAGATCGATATTGATATAATGTTGGCCACCCACTAATTTATCCAATCCAAAATGCGTGATAATCTCAATGATATAAGGAGTGATCTCCTCAAAATAGGAGCGATTTAGATACCGGTAATTCATCAAGATAAAATCGATTCTCAAATCTTTGCGGGCATGCCTTGGAACGGAACCAAGGTGTCGTTGGATCAATAGGAGGTTGTCGGGAAGTTCCCTCACCAACCCACATTTTTACCTAGCCCTAAGATGCAAATGTCATATGCATGTACCAAGATGACACAATCAATTGAAAATCAAGGTAAACATGCAAAATATAGAAGGTTAGTCACAAATCAAAGAATAAATGAGAAAGTTAAAGTAAACGACCCATTACCTTCTCTCCATTCTCTGCATGGAAGAAGATGGACGAAATTGACTTAAACAGGGCTCCTCTTTGCCCTAGGTTTGGATCCGAAGGTGGGGAAAGGATAGGGAAGAGACTCCAAGGACATTAGAACCCTTGGAGTGGCTGGAGAAGACAAAGGAGAGGAGAGACGACGAGGGGCGATGCTCAAACCCTAGGTTCGGTCGCCCCTGCGTGGGTGGTCCTTTTAAAGATTCGCGACATCAGTCGACTGGTCCATGAGACCGTCGACTGATGGAACAAACAGAATTATCAGTCAACTGATAGAGGACCAGTCGACTGATACATCGAAGAACCTAGTTTCTGGACTAAACTGTACCAGTCGACTGGTTCTCTGAAATTAGCTTCTTTGCAGAATTTCAGAAATACATGAAAAATTCCAAAAAATTTGAAAAATCATGAAATTTTACAAATATATTTCTATTTATATCCTCTAATATGGGAAAATATGTTTTCATCAAAAGTCAAAATATTTTTGAATTTCTTTGATCGAACCTCAAAATATTGAAACATACTTAAGTTATGTATCAACTTTAAAACTTAGTTTTGAAACCATATATTTTTCAAATCTATACCACCATAAGTAGAACATAGAATGGTTTTTTAACACTTTTAAAATATACAACTATGATCTATGGATAAGATGTCTATTAATTAAATATTTGCTTTCCCCATAGTTGATCTATGATTACTAAAGTGATATATCTAATAATTTATCAAAATTCCATAAGCATATGTGAATCATTTGTATCATCCTAACATCTCGTATGCATAAATAAAATCATAAATCAAGGCAATATGAGATGAAATGAGAAAATACACAAGCAAGGTCTCCTAGGGGTTTTGTGAGATATGTTGAAGTACTACCTTAATATTAAATCACACAAAGCTAAAGTTATACTTCTACAAAACACATACCAAGTCCTCTTCTTAGAGAGGTAAACTCCGCTTCAGGTAGAGGCTTAGTAAATATGTCGGCTAGGTTAGATTTTGATTCAACATAATGTAATTCAATGGTACCTCTTGCCACATGATCTCTAATGAAGTGATGCTTCACTTCAATGCATTTTGTCCTAGAGTGATGCACCGGAATTTTGTTCAAATTAATAGTGCTCACATTATCACATAAAACTTTGACCTTGGAGTAATGAAGCTTATAATCCTCTAAGGTATGCATTATCCAAAGTAATTGAGCTACACAATCACCTAAAGCCACATATTCGGCCTCGGTTGTAGATAAAGTAACACATGGTTGCTTTCTACTACTCCAACTCACTAGGAAAGATCCAAGAAATTGACATCCACCACTAGTACTCTTCCTATCCAATTTGCAACTTGCATAATCGAAATCGATATACCCAAATAAATCAATATTTTGAGTTCTAGGGTACCAAAGACCGACATTGAGAGTGCCCTTGACATATCTTAAGATCCTTTTTACCACTACTAAGTGAGATTCTTTGGCACAAGATTGTTATCTTACACACATGCCTATCGCAAATAGTATATCCAATCTACTAGCGGTTAAGTATAACAAACTACCAATCATGCTTCTATATTGCTTTGGAGCAACTAACTTTCCCTCATGATCACTATCTATCTTGATATTTGTTCCAATGTGAGTAGACACTACTTTAGCATTTTCCAAATCAAATTTCTTGATAATTTCCTTAGCATACTTTGTTTGATAGACATGAGTTCCTTCATTAGTTCGTTTGACTTGTAATCCTAAAAAGAAAGTCAACTCTCTAACTAGACTCATTTCAAATTCATTCTCCATGTATTTGATGAATTCATGAAGAAGCTCATTATTTGTTGACCCAAAAATAATGTCATCAACATAAACTTGGGCCATAAAAATGCCTTTATCTTTAGACTTTAAAAATAAAGTTGGATCAATTGTTCCCCTTCTAAAGCCCTTAGAGATTAAGAAGGATGAGAGTCTTTCATACCAAATTCGGGGAGCTTGTTTTAACTCATATAAGACTTTCTTTAATTTATGAACATGATTTGGGTAATCTATGTTTTCAAAATCGGGTGGTTGCTCAACATAAACTTTTCCTTAATAAATTCATTTAAAAATATCGATTTCACATCCATTTGATGAAGTTTAAAGCCCATATGAGCGATATATCCCAATAAAATCCAGATAGACTCTAATCGAGCTACGGGAGTATAAGTTTAATCATAATCAAGTCCCTCAACTTGATTGAAACCCCTAGCTACTAACTTAGTCTTGTTTCTAGTGACTCTCTCTTGATCATCCAATTTGTTTCTAAAGACCCATTTTGTTGTGACAATTGTACTATCATTGGGTATTGGGGCTAATTCTCATACATCACTTCTCTCAAATTGGTTCAACTCTTCTTGCATTGCTAAGATCCAATCCATATCATTTAAGGCTTCATTAATCGATTGGTTCAAGTTGTGATATTAGAGCAATTTGACTAGTATGTTCTCTAAAATAGGATCTAGTTCTTACTCCTTGTGCAACATCTCCCGGTAAGGCAGGGGACTGCAAATCCTTTATCCCCAGTTCAAATCTGGGTGTCGCCTGATCAACAAAAAATGGGGGATTTCTTATTCTACTAATTTAATTCGACGAATTTTATCCCCGGAGCCGGAGAAGTATAAGCCTATCGATAGTTTTTTTCTCAAAAATTTGGTCCTTGGGTGTGGCTCAAACCGATACAAATAGGGATGAAGTGAGTCTTACTTAGTCATATGATTGACTCTCACTATTTTTTTGAAAAAAAAATAATGAGAGCCAATTCTGGGATTCACAATGACGATGATCTTGATGATGCCTTAAAGGCCTAGAGATTGTGGGCTCATCAATTTCATGATGATTATTGCCTCTTTTATCATCTGATACACTTCTTCCTCCCCCTTGATCAATACCCCCTTAGTGTAAGTATTGAATTGCTTGGGTAATATTTTGATTTCTTTCATCTATATCCTTATCAATGGAGGATTTCCTAGGGTAAGTGCTAGTAGACTCATCAAATTCAACATTAGATGACTCCTCAATCATTTGAGTCCTTTTGTTGTATACTCTATATCCTTTACCCAACAAAAATGCCTTCATCCACCTTAGACTCAAATTTTCTTAAATCATCTTTAGTATTTAAGATATAAACCTTGCAACCAAACACTTTAAAATAGTGAATTTGAAAAATTCTCCCATTCCATAATTCAAAAGGCGTCTTTCCTAAAAATCGATGAATTAAAACCCGATTTCGGATGTATCAAGTGGTATTTACCGCTTCCACCCAAAAATAACTGGGTAAAGAATATGCATTAAGCATAGTTCTAGCCACTCTTGCAAGGCTCAATTTTTCCTTTCTACAACCCCATTTATTGAGGTGTTTTTAGACAAGAAAATGCATGTTTGTATCCATTTTCTAGACAAAAACTAGAGAAGTTTGAATTTTCAAACTCTTCACCATGATGACTCCTAATTCGGTTGATTTTGAGATTTTTCTCATTTTCAACCCTTTTGCTAAATCCTATGAATATTTTTAAAGTTTCATCCTTATGTTTCATAAAGTAGACCTAAGTGTGTCTAGAAACATCAACAATCACTAAATAATATTTATTTCCTACTAATGAAGGGGTACTATGACAATCAAAGAGATCTAAATGCAACAATTCTAATGGTAAATAAGTACTAGTTAGAGTTTTACCTTTGTGTGATGACATAGATTGTTTGCCCTCTTAGCATGCATCACATATTTTATTCTTGACATACTTGATCTTTGGTAGTCCTTTTACCAACTCCATTTTGGCTACCTTTGCTATGTTCTTCATGTTGATATGTCCAAGTCTTCTATGCCATAGTCATCCTTCTTCTTTTTTTGATAAAAGACACTTAGTAGAAAGGTTAGAAGCATAGGAAAGATTGATATAATAAAGATTTGTTTTCCTATACCCTTCCAACATATCATTTTTTGAGTTATTGTGTTTAACCTAACATTTATTTGAATGAAACTCAACCTTATATCCGACATCACAAAATCGACTAACACTAAGCAAATTGAATTCCATGTCCTTAATTAGAAGCACTTTATGGATGATGATTGTAGGTGATACCTCAATTGTACCTCTACCTATAATCTTGAGCTTCCCACTATTTCCAAAAGATATCGTTCCTTTCTTTATGTAGTTAATTGTGGAGAACTTGCTCACATCACCGGTCATGTGCCTTGAGCAACTGCTATCCATAATCCACATGTTTGAATCTTTCTTTTCTTCTACCTAAACAACATGAAAAACATAATCTTTTGGTACCCATGCACTTGATCCAACAATATCATTCAAATACTTCTTAGGGACCCAAGCTTGTTTTACATTGGTTTTAATGATTTGTTTCTTAGGTATACCATTTCTTCCTATAAGAGAAATATAGACAACCTCTTTCATCTTAGGTTTATATCTTAATCCGACTTTGTTGTAGACGACTCTTTGACTATTAAGAATCATATCAAGATACTTTGATCCATTTGTAAATTTCTCTAAACATGTTCTCAAGTCAATAACTTGATTTCTCAAATTGTTATTTTCTTCCTTAGACATGCTTGATTCACTATGCATACATGTATTATTCCTAATGAACTTAAGTTCTCCTTTTAATGTCTTAACCCTAAATTGTGACTTAGCTAAAGCATTCTTGAGATAAGCTATAGTTTTATAAAGGAATTCAATTTTGGGAGATTCTTTTACCTCATCGTCACTAGATGACGATTCATCACATGAACCTTCCTCCTCACTTGAAGCTTCCTCCTCACTCGAAGCTTCCTCCTCACATGAAGCTTCTTTGTCATCTTCGAAGGCCATAAATGTCATATGTCTTGTGACATGACATAGCTCATCTTCATCCGATGAGTCAATGCTTGGTGTGTCCCATGTAGCTTGAGCCACCATTGCCTCCTTCTTCTTTTCTCCTTCTTTTTCTTTTCTTTTTCTTCTTTCATTTTCAATTCCGGGCAATTTTGCTTGATGTGTCCTTTCTTGTTGCATTCATAACAAATGGCATTAGTGTTAAAATTTAAACTTTGACCACTTTTACCTTTTGAAGGTTGAAACATCTTCCTCACATCTCTCCTTGTAAATTTTCTTGTTCTTCCCATCATTTTCTTGACATAATGAGCCACTTCACTAGCCGACATCTCTTTATCGCTATCTAAAGACTCTTGATCGGTCTTGGATGATGAAGATTCTTCCTTCTTTTCCTTCTTTTTCTTTTTCTTCTTCTCCTTCTCTACAACAAGAGATATACTTCTCTCTTTTGAAGACACGTTAGCTTATTCATGTAGTTCAAACTCACAAAATAATTCATCAAGCTTAATTCTTGAAAGATCTCTAGACACCTTATATGCATCAACCATTGATGCCCATAAGGTAGTTCTTGGAAATGATTGAAGGGCATACCTTACAACATCCTGATTTTCAATTTTCTCACTTATTACATGAAGACCATTTACTATCTCTTTGAATCTTCCATGCATTTGACTCATGGTCTCATTGGTCTTCGTGGTGAAGGTTTGAAGTTGAACCACCAAGAGATCTCTCTTGGCTCTCCTTGATTCACTTGATCCTTCATTCAACTCAATGAGCTTTTCCCAAAGCTCTTTAACGGAATTGAATGGTCCAACCTTGTTCAATTGCTCCTTGGAGAGTTCACATTATAGGGTGGTTGTGGCCTTTGCATTCGCTTGAGCTTTCTTAGACATCTCTTTTGTCCACTCCTTGGTTGGAAGAGGTGCTCTGAACTCATCCTTCGATTTCTCAAACCCATCTACAATACTAAACTAATTTTCAATGTCATTCATTAAATAATACTCCATTCTACCTTTCCAATAAGAGAAATCATTGCCGTCGAAGAATAGGGGTCGTGTGGTGCTATATCCCTCTTGAAATGCCATCTTGATGTTTTAGTTGACAATGAGTTCTTCTGAAATGAACCAAGCTCTAATACCACTTGTTAGGGCCTTTGGGTCTAGCAAGAGGGGGGGGGGAGTGAATAGCTTCTCTTCGATTTTGTCTACAAAACGTTAGCCAAAGCACAAGAAAAGATAGAAAAAAAGAAAAACAATGAAAGCAATGCTAACTCCCTTGATTTACTTGGTCTCCTTCTCCTTGACGTGACTAATCGAAGGATCCACACCCACACAACCAAAATCTACTATGCTTTTCTCCTTTTCAAATCAAGCTTGAAGGTGGAGAAACCCTTACAAGATGATCTATTCCTCTATATTAGAATGATTTTGGAGGAAGAGATTGAGAGTGTGTAAGCTTAGTGATCTTAGAACAAGCAAGAAATATCGAGAGAATCAAGTTGTGTCTTCTTCAAGTTCTAAAATTTATTTTTGTATAACCCGCGACATTAGTCGAATGCCAATATCATCAGTCGACTGATGAGCTTCAACGACTACTATAGAATGTGTCTGATTTCTGCCGTCAGCCTTCAATGGTCACCTATCAGTTGACTGGGACCTGACCCAGTCGGCTGATCTTTCTGTTCATGAAACGATCGACTAATTCCACTATCAGTCGATTCATCCCATCGTATCAGTCGACTGATCCTCTCATCAGTCGATTGATACCTGATAAATCTCAGGTTTCACTTTTCCTTTGCGTAGACACAAGCCTTCAAACACCTTCCATCAGTCTCGCGCCCTTAGGATGCTTCTGAGCCCTCAACTCCTCATCCTTGTGCTTGCCTTGAGGTGTTTCCCTCGGCCTTTCCATGCTAAGTCTTCTTCTACCAATTCTTCATACTTGGACTTAAACTCAAGTTTTATGTTACATCACCAATATTACCTAACTTAAACTCATTTAACCAAACATCAAAAGTAAATAATATTTGCAGCATGATTGCACCAATACTATCCTCTTATACATTGAAGTAATTTGAGTGAGCATTTCTTGATTTTTCTATTTTAAAAACTGTACCTCAATGGAAGAAGAGGAACTAGCATGACCCTTATGAGTCC
Source organism: Boesenbergia rotunda (assembly GCA_024364735.1). NCBI lineage: Eukaryota > Viridiplantae > Streptophyta > Magnoliopsida > Zingiberales > Zingiberaceae > Boesenbergia > Boesenbergia rotunda. The sequence goes on along the minus strand of JAGFNQ010003740.1, from coordinate 11,725 downwards.
TCAAATGATTAAATGCAACTTTGGCCTAGGAGCTAAGGCCGTAGAGGGTGAAGTTTTTGTCCATCCTCCGACAATATCATAATATATCTAATTTAGTGCATCGGTGGATAGTGACTATAACCCCTACTAGTCACTAAGATGTCTGAGCCACTCTAATGTGATATGCTCATGAATAGAAAAATATAATATGATTAATATTAAATTTGATCATAATTATTAAAGTTAATCAAGATAGAAACAATTAAATGTAAATAAGTTAATAATCTTATGTGTATAGTCGGGGATTGAGGATTGATAAATTTGTCATCCTTCCTCTTGTGGGTCTTGAGAAAGACCTCCATATAAGTGGGCTATTGAGCTAGCTCACGTTTCTCTATACACAAATATATTGGGCCAAAATTATATAAATTTGATAATAAATACAAAATTTTCTTTCAACCAACTTTAAATTAAACACCAAATCCATGGCATGCTCAACAATACATTTGGATCCACATATGCTGAGTGATTCCGGTACTCGAGCCACCTAGCTCTGTGTTTCTATTTGCTCAAGCCTTGTCAATATTTTCTTTCCACCTTTGATCATCCCAGTTTAAGTACCCCAAAATAGTTTCGATGTGGTTAACCAAGTCAAGTTAGGTTCTGTTAGATTTAATACCTTGTGTCTAAGTGAACAAAAACTTAGGAGCACAAGAAGTCGAGCAGAAGACACAGTGAGCGAGAAGGACTACATGGAAACAGAGTTGACAGGCTTGGTGCATCCGAGGGATGAGAAGCTACGGAAGAGTACATCAGTGGAGGGAGAAGGGCGCGTGCGATGTCTAAGGGATGAGAAGCCAGGGAGAAAGTCTGCTTGAGGAGAAGGTCGAAAGTTAGGTTTGAGTGAGCTCAACTTTGGACGATCAGAAATCACCTAATGCACTAGACTGTTGGTCAACCAGGGGTTGACCAGGATCGGGGCGCATGGTCCCAGTCGGGGTGCTCAAACCCGTCGGGGTGCTTGGACCTTGTCAGGGCACATAGAGCTAGTCTGAGCGCATAGAGTGGACTGCCTTATTGCAAAAGAGTTGTTTTCAGCCGTTGCGGAGTGAATCAGAGTTGACCAAACTCTAGGTGCTCCAAGAAACTCCAGGCACCCCGAATATGTCATGTCAGCAACATACAAGTTCTTCCAAGGGCTATAAATAGAGCCCCTTGAGCTTAAAAAGAAACACAACACTTAGTATTAATTTATTATTCTATTCTATAAATGTTCTGTTCTCTCAATGATTGTAAAAGACTTCTCCAACATTGTCAAAGGAGATCTTATAGTGGAGTGTTCATCGTCTTGAATTAGTAACCACCTATGTTGCAAACCAAGAAATAGTTGTCTCTTTATTTTTATATTTATTACTTCTAATATTTAATAGTGTGTCCTTGCTAGAATATAAAGCAAGAGAGTTAGTTTTAATTTGTAGGACTATTGACCCCCCTCTAGCCGGCCCAACACAATCCAATAATTAGTATCAGATGTTGAGGCAATCTATGGTCTATGGGATCATGTGTTTTGATGTTTGGGCAATGGGTTTAATTTAGGTTTACCCGTGTATTTGATGTGTATTTTTTTGGGATCGATGACCCAACTATAGGGGGTGAATAGCTCATCATCCAAATCGTCGGTTCTCTCTTACACTTGTTAATGTGCACACAGAATAACAATTAAAATAAACTAACAAGAAAAAAGACAAACCAATTTACATGGTTCGGAGATAAAGCTCCTACTCCACGGATATCCATAAGGTGGACGATCCCTATCCGTCAGTAGATTAGTCCCCGGAGAACTTCCGATTAGCTCGTGTCACTCCTTGTGGGTAGAGAAACCTCACCACAATCTCAACAAGAACTCTAAGCTTGGTAGACTACTAATTGGCCTTTAACCAAGACCAATTTCGTTAACTCCACCCAGCAAAATCGAGCTCCCTTAAATAAAGCTCGTGGCTAAACTAGCCGTTATTGGTGCAAAGAGCATCAGTCATGAACAGTCAACCTCTAGTGTTTCAATGTTTGATAATATACTAAGGCCAAGTCAAAGTGATCAAGGGTTAAGCCAAACAAGACTTGATGTTTGGTAAGGTAAACCCAAGTTTGATCAGTTTGATAAAGGGTTAGCCAAATAGGACCTAATATTTGGCAGAGACAATATATGAAAGTCTAGTCAAAGTGATCAAGGGTTAAACCAAATAGGACCTGATGTTTTGAAACTGGGTCCTAGTGAGTGAAGCTAGGAGGAAGAAATCCTGGTGAGTAAAGCTGGGTCCTAGTGAGTGAAGCCAGGTGGATGAAGTCCTGGTGAGTGAAGCTGGGCAAGAAGTCTTGACCTGCAGGGTTCAGCATGAAGTCCTAGTTCTGGGAATTAGGCACGAAGTCCTAGCCAAGGGTGTTGGGACCTTTTCGTTTAGCTAGAGGGAGGTGGGGGGGGGGGTGAATAGCTTTTGATCCGATTTTCTTCCTACAAGTTGTTAGTGCGCAATCGGAATAACAAAATTTAAACCTAACAACTAAGAAAGGCACACCTATTTACGTGGTTCGAAGATAAAGCTCCTACTCCACGGCTGTCCGTAAGGTGAACGATCCCGATCTTTCGGTGGATGATTCCCCAGAACACCTCCGGCTATCTCTTGTCGCTCCTTGTAGGTGGAGAAACCACGCCACAACTCTTTGACACGACCTGAGCACTTGTAGGCTACTAACATGCTCTAACCAAGCTTATTTCACCAAAGAACAGTAGCCAAACACGAGCTCTCTTAAATAGAGCTCGATCCTGTTTTGACCGTTACCAGTTGACTGCCCCTGGGGCATTCATCTAGTCTTCGGGATTTCAAATGTCACTGCCTTGACGATTCACATTCTGGTCGACACTAGTCGACTACATCAGTTGGCTGGTCCATTACCAGTCGACTGATCTTTTTGTGCTCCATACCAGTTGACTGCCCTAGCACCAGTCGACTGCTACCTAAGGTTTTCCTTCCCGAGTACAATTCGCTCAACACTCGAACCTTAGGATTTCCCTTCCCGAGTACAGTTCTCTCAACACTCGAAACCTCATGATTCAGTTGACTCTTCCTTCAGCAACCTCGACCTGTTGCCTTCAAGCCCTCTTCGACTTTGGCTCTCGTCCCTCGGATGCATGCAAGCCCCTGGCTTGTCTCCCATGCCACCCTTCACGTATGCCTCGAAGTTCGCTTCCCTCAGCTCATCATCCTTGCTCCAACAGCCTCGATCTGTTACCTGCAAGCCCACTTCGACTTTGGCTATCGTCCCTTAGATGGATGTAAGCCCACGTCTTGTCTCCCATGTCATCCTTCACGTATGCATCGAAATCCGCTTCTCTCGGTTCATCGTCCCTGCTTTGTCCATGGTCCCTCGGATGCATGCAAGCCCTCAGCCTGTCTCCTATGCCACCCTTCACGTATGCCTCAATGTCCGCTCCTCTCGGCTTATCGCCCCTGCTTTGTCCACTGTCCCTCAAATTCATGTAAGCCCTCGGCTTGTCTCCCATGCCATCCTTCACCGGCCCTGAAGACGTCCAACTAAGTCTATGTGTATCCTGCAAACCTACACACTCATATACACATATTAGAGCAACATGAAATCCTAACTTAATCATATTGACACACACATCAAAACCCATGATCTACCTGATCAAACATGGGCCAATTGCACCAACAATCTCCCCCTTTTTGATTTGTGGCAATATGTTTAAGTTAGGTGCAAAAACAACAATAACAATTGAAAATTACAGACATAGCAAGTTAAGCAGCATAAACATGCATTCTCCCCCTTAACCTATGCCCTCCACATAATTTTTAATTTCCCATAACCATAAGCTAAGTTACACACTAACTTCACAAGTTAAGTTAAAACCTAACTTAAAACCACAAGTTCTTCCCCTTTGACACCATCAAATGATTGCCCCAAGCAATCCTAACCCTAGTATCAAAAGGAGCACTTTTCTATTTATGAAAAATCCCCAGAAATCAAAACCAGTTACCAGTCGACTGGTGCTCGCAAACCACAAACTTATAGAAAGATCAGTCGACTACCCCAACGATAGTCAACTGATACACAAAAACCTGAATTTCCAGTCGAAATTTAGAAACCTCTAATAAATTTCACAAAATTGAGAAATTCTAAAATTTTGCAAGCATATTTCTTATGATGTATTCTACCCTAGAAAAATATAGTTTCATGAAAATACAAAATATGCTTGACTTTTTGACAAAAATTCCAATTCTTTGAAAATACTCTATTTTGTATCATCTTTCCATTCTAGATTTGAAACCATGTATTTTCCAAGTCTATCTTATACCATTTAAAACATAGAAATATTTTCAAATCTCCCCTTTTTCTCAAATGAACACTCAAGATAGAAAAGGTGATAGAAACTCCCCCTTTTTATCTTAATCCCTTGATAGAAGATATATTTGAAAATTTTCACACATCCATACTAACAACGTAATATGCAATTTATCATACATATCATGCACGCATATTTCATAATTAAAACAAAATCATTTCATATAAGCAAATATAAAAAGTGAATGAAAACTGCATATGAAAACATGAATAAGTACTACAAGGGTCATAGCCCCGAAATCCTCAAATAGTACAATATCAAAAATGGTGCTTGAGAGGTAATAATAAACATGCTCAATCTAAACAACTCTCAACACCCTCTTAGCTTGATACATGAGGAGGAGGAGGAGGAGGAGGAGGAGGAGGGGCCTGATATATGAGGTTCCAGTGCTACATTATCGCATATATCTCGTCCTGGTGCTGCTGGAACATCTGGAAGTGCTCCGTGAGACCATGAACCTCCCCCTGAATATCAATCTGCAGCTGCTGGACACTCTGAAAGTCTTCCCTAAATTCATGCGTCTCTGTCTCTAGTTGGGAAGGCCGCTCCTCGGTAGTCCCAATAGGAGCAGCAATAGGTGCAACAGCAGGAGCAGTCTCCTCCTCATCATCAGAACTAGAAGACTCCTGACGACAGTGCCAGACCAGCACTCCCTGCCGCCTTTCGATCCCAGCTAAGGAAAGCTGCCGAGAGCTAATCTGATCGTAGCTTTTTGACAATTGATGTACTTGACCCCTAGTGGTTCTAATACCTCTAGACAAAAAGAATTCGGTCAAAATATGACCGAATGACATGTATATCTTCCTATTAACACTATGGGAAAAATGGATAATAGATGCGAACACATTGCGGCCAATGTCAATATCTAACCTCCTCTCTAATGCATACATCATCACCAAGTGAGGTAGCTAGATCTTTGACCTTCCCTTGGTGACAATGGGCAGGATGCAGTCTAGGATGACTTTATACAAGACATTGCTGATTGGACTCATGCGCCTAACTATGAAGATACGTTGTAGAGGAGGTAGAGGATTATCAAAATAGTGATGATAAATTTGATCAATAGTGACATTGGGCAAGGTCAATGGTTCAGTGATAGTAGGGAAACATGTGAATGGATTATCTGAAACCCTACACCCTAAATATGATCCTAATAATGCAGGTGTAAACGGAATGGTAACCCCCTGTACCATAGACTCATATGTACTGTCATCGGGATTAATACACGTAAGGTGACATAAAACTCTTTGCATAGGTCAATAATAACATACCGCTGACAATAAACTATCTTCTCTAACCCAAAATGTGTGATTATCTCAATAATGTCGGGAGTGATCTCCTGAAAGTATGCTTGATTCAGATATCTACAGTTCATCAACACGAAGTCAGCATTGTTAAATATCTGCCGGCAAGCCTCGGAACGGAACCGAAGTGCCTCAGGATCTAGGGACTGCTGTTGGGATGAACCCTCACCAACCCTCTTCTTTCCCCTAGCCCTAAATGCAACCACCATATGCATGTACCCAAAATGACCCAACCAAGAAGGAAAAATAGAATAAACATGTACAAAATGAGGAGTTAGTCATGAATCATTAACCAAATGTGAAAAATAAAGCAAATGATTCATTACCGTTTCTCCAGTCGTTGCATGATGACGAATGATCGAGATTGACTTAAGGAGGAGGTTTTTCTTGCCCTAGACTTGGATCTAAGATGAAAGGAAGGCTAGGAACATGATTTTAGGACCTTGGGAAGTCTTGATGCAGTTGGGGAGGTCGAGGGAGAAGAGAGATCGCAAGGGGTAGCGTTGAAACCCTAGGTTCGGCCGCCCCCGCGCGGCTGTTCTGTTAAACTCTCCGCAGCATCAGTCGACTGCCCCCGCGAGGCTAATCTAGTTTGCCTAGGTGTTGGTGGTGCTTCTTGAATGAGTTCACTAGACACAAGCTCAGCCTCAGGATCCGGCTGATCAATGGGATGTCTAGGCTCACCGTCATCGGATTCATCACCATCAACACCATTTGGACTCTCATTCAAACTTAGTCTCCTAAGCTCGAATTGGACTTCATCTTTTGGTTGACCATTGACTTTTGGAATTTCTTCAAAGACAACATCAGAAGACTCTTCAACTAATCTAGATTTCTTGTTGTAGACTCGATAGGCTTTGCTAACTAGGGAATACCCGACTAGTATCCCTTCATCAGCCTTTGCCGTGAACTTTCCAAGATGGTCCTTGGTGTTTAGGATGAACACCTTACAACCAAACACCCTATGATGTTTAACCATAGGTGGTTTTCCAAACCAAAGTTCATGGGGAGTCTTTCCTAAGAACCTATGGATGAGGACTCGGTTTTGCACATAGCAAGCTGTATTTACAGCTTCAATCTATAAGTAACTCGGGAGTGAGTACTCATTAAGCATGCTTCGTGCAGCCTCTTGTAAAACACGGTTCTTCCTGTTGGTGCAGACAGCACCCAAGTCAAACCTATGTTTTGATGAATGGCAAAGGGTTCAAAAGTTAAGTCTTATTTGTTTTCTAACATGCTACTCAAGTGTGCAGGAAAAGTCCTAGCGAAGGACTGCTAGGCACTGGCGAAGGAATGCCAGAGTAAAAAGTCCTAGTGAAGAACTGCTAGGCACTAGCGAAGGAATGCCAGGGTACTGCAGCCCTAGCAAAGGACTGCTAGGCACCAGGCGAAGGACAGCTTGGGACTGAAGACCTGGCGAAGGAATGCTAGGCACCAGGCGAAGGACAGCTTGGTATCCAAGACCTGGCAAAGGACCGCTAGGCAAAAGTCCAACCGGAGGAGCCGGTTGGCATCAGGTACATTCTCCCGAGAGGAGTAGGTGAAGACGCGTTCCCCGTCGAGGGAACAGTAGGCGTCGGTTCGACCTAGGGATCCATTTTGGAGGCCCAAAGTCAGAACCAAGACAGCTAAGGCTGTATAAACATAATACTCTATTGCTTCATATTGTTTTGGACTAACCCTGGATGCAGGACCGAAGAAACGTGTGTCTGCAGCTCAGAATGCCCAAAGGAGAGAGGCAAGTAGCTGAGCAGGGCGCCCTCAGTGTCCCGGGCGCCCCCAAGGCCAACACAATACAAGCGAAGCAACAAGTGCTTCGGTTGCTTACTGGCCGGGGCGCCCCGGGCGCCCAGGGCGCCCCGCACCTACGCCAGCGAAGCCGATTACCCTTATCCAGCCGAGAAGCCCGCGCTGAAGGAGTCAAACAGGGCGCCCCCAGCTTCCCGGGCGCCCCCAGTGTCAAACCTCAGCTCTATTCGAGTGGGATAGAGGTTAACCGAGCGAAGCTCGGATCACGTGACATGTGGGGGGGGGGGGGGGCGCCCCCGACGTCCAGGGCACCCCGAGGTGCTATAAATAGAACCCAACACCAAGGCTTTCGACAACCCAAGCTTTTCAACGAATTCACGCTCTTTTACTCCCGCGCTCTGCTCCGGAAACCTTCTGACTCAAGATACAAGCGCCGACGACGTCCCTCTGCCTCAAAATAGATTCTACACCGGATGTCGGTAACGAAGAGTTATCTTTTTCTTACTGCACCTTTATTGTAATCATCTTCTGTAAATTGATTTGCATGATTATAGTATTGCCCGCAGTAAACGGTCAACGACCGTGGGCCTTGGAGTAGGAGTCGACCTAGGCTCCGAACCAAGTAAAACTACCTGTGTTTGCGTTTGTTTATTTTTAATTTTCGCTGCGTAATTTCTCTAATTCTAAAATCCGAACGCTTTCCGATATTCACCCCCCCTCTATCGGTTCTCTCGATCCAACACTTCCTCTCTACAACATCATTTTGTTGTGGTGTTCTAGGAGTGGAGCTATAACCTCTATCTTGACAGAATTCTAAAAACCGTTGATTTTGAAATTCACCTCCATGATCACTTCTAATTGTCTTAATTGTTGATGATTTTTCATTTTCAACTCTTCTACAAAAAAAAATGAAAACATCTAAGGTTTGGTCCTTATATTTAAGAAAATAAGTCCATGTATATCTAGTAAAATCATCAATAATAATAAAGCAATATCTACTTCCATTCAATGATATGATAGTACTACAATCAAATAGATCCATGTGAAGTAAATCTAAAGCAGTAGATGTACTTACAGCACTTTTACCTTTATGTGCAGATTTTGTTTGCTTACCCATTTGACATGCATCACAAAGTTTGTCTATTTCATACTTAATGCTTGGTAAGCCACAGACTAATCCCTTGTTGGCCAACTTCCGGATGTTCTTCATGTTAACATGTGCTAGCCTCTGGTGCCAAAGGGTGGACTCTTCTTCTTTTGACATGAAACACTTAGTAAAAGCATTAGTAGCACTTTTAAATGAAACATGATAAATATTGTCTACTCTTGCTCCTACTAGTACCGTGACATGCATATTTTGTTTTACCCATTTGACATGCATCACAAAGTTTATCTTTTTCATACTTGATGCTTGGTAAGCCACAGACTAATCCCTTGTTGGCCAACTTCCGGATGTTCATCATGTTAACATGTGCTAGCCTCCGGTGCCAAAGGGTAGACTCTTCTTCTTTTGACATGAAACAATTAGCAAAAGCATTAGTAGCACTTTTAAATAAAACTTGATAAATATTGTCTACTCTTGCTCCTACTAGTACCGTGTCCAAGGTGTCATGTTGTCTAACTAGACATTGACTTGGTTGAAAATTAATTGTGTAACCCGTGTCACACAATTGACTAACACTTAGGAGATTAAATGTCATCCCCTTGACTAGAAGGGCATTTGAGATTCTAAGACATTCGGATATTTGAATGTCTCCTATTCCTATGACCTTAAGACTACCATTGTTACCAAATGAAACATTACCTCTACTTTTCTTGTGAAGTGTGGTAAACAATGATCTATCCCCGGCCATGTGTTTGGAGCATCCACTATCAACGAACCAAGTTGATAGATGCTCCCCCTCAATCATAACCTACACAATTCGAAAAATAGAAGTTTTAGGTACCCAAACCTTGGGACCTAAAGCATCAACTAAACAAGACTTAGGCACCCATGCCTTGACAACTTTCTTTTGAACCTTGTGTGTCCTAGATTGCCTCATATCAGTCCTAGACATCAAGGACACGAATGAAGGTTCTTTGAGTCGGTAACCAATACCGGCCCTATTGTAGAATGCCCTTTGGACATTCAAGATCATGTCTAGGGTCTTAGAGCTAGTTGAGAACTTCTCAAGAATATTCTTGAGTCTCTCAACTTCACTCCTCAATGATTTGTTTTCTTCTTCTAGCAATTCATCATGCAAATCATCTACATCCTCAACCCTAGAGGATTTCAAGTTTTCAACCTCAAGTTTCAATGACCTAATCTCATCCTCTAACATTTCAACATGCAACTCATCAATGTTATCATCCTTAGATGACTTCAATTGTTCAATTTCTAATTGCAATGCTTTAACCTTTTTTTTTGATATTTTTTAACATATTGGTTAAACATGCAATTGCTCTATAACATTTTTCAAGTTCGGGAGAAGTTACCTCTTCATCATCCGAGGATGATGAAGCCGCATTTGAGGAGTTGGAAGATTCATCACTGCTCTCTTCTCCAAGAGCCATGAGTGCCACATGCCTTATGCTCTTCTCCTCCTTCTCTTCATCCGATGAGCTTGAGGATGACTCATCCCAAGTGGCCTTCAAGGCCTTCTTCATCTTCTTGGATTTTTCTTCTTTCCTCTTGGATTTCTCCTCCTTTTTCTTTAGCTTTGGACCTTCATTCTTGAAATGCTCTTTCCTACCACACTCATAACAAGAAGCATTAGTCTTATCAACTTTAGCTTCACTAGGGTTACCTTTACCCTTGAAGCGTCGACCCCTTCTCATCATTCTCCTCACAAAATTTGCCATCTCGGAGGAAGAAGACCCGCTGCCATCTTCCTCGGAATCGGATTCGGACTCGGATGAGGATGAGGATGAGGAGACCTCCTTCTCCTTCTTCTTCTCCTTCTTCTTGTTGGATCGATCCCCTGCAACTAAGGCAATCCCCTTTTCCTTGGGGCCTTTGTTAGCCATTTCATGCAATTCCATTTCACAAAATAAGTCATCTAACATAACAATTGATAAATCCTTGGAAATTTTGTAGGCATCCACCATGGATGACCACAAAGCATTCCTTGGAAATGCTTTTAGCACATACCTCACAAGGTCGCGATTCTCGACCTTTTCATCAATCGAATGAAGCCCATTGAGGACTTCCTTGAACCGGCTATGTAACTCACTTACGGTTTCATTCTCCTTCATGGAGAGATTTTGAAGTTGATTGAGGAACAACTCCCTCTTGGCGATTCTTGAATCTCGGGTGCCCTCGTGGAGTTCGATGAGCTTGTTCCACAAGTATTTTGCACTTGTGAAAGGACCAACCTTGATGAGTTGGTCTTTGTTCATGTCGCATTGTAGAGTGACAACCGCCTTCGCGTCGGCTTCACTCTTTCGAGTTTGTTCGGCCATCCACCGCCATGATTCAAGTTCCTTGCCTTCATCATCCTTTGGAGGCGTGAAGCCCTCCTTCACCGCGAACCAAGTGTTGATGTCCATCTTCAATTAATACTCCATCTTTGATCTCCAATATTGAAAATCAGCGCTATCAAAGAAAGGAGGTCGGGCGGTGCTAAAGTCTTCTCTCAACGCCATGGATGATAGCTCTCGGTTGTTAATACGCAAAAACAGAGCCCCAAGTTCTAATACCACTTGTTGGAACCCGGATGACTAGAGAGGCGGGGTGAATATAGCCAAACACTTGTACTTAGAGCTTTTATCAGATTTCTGCACTCAATTCGTTAGTAGCACCGCAGCGGAAACAATGAAAGTAGAGAAGTGCAGAAATGCAGAAATCAAAAACAAACTAGAATAGCCAAACAAGATCGCTAACAAGGAGGGTTTACAAGGTTCGGGGATAACTTGTCCCGGTGAACACCGGATAGTAAGCAACCTCCTTCTCGGTGGAGAAACCTCTCCACAGCGTTTCAATCAAGGATATAGTTTAAGCACAAAGAAACACAAGAAGGACCTTACTCAGCACTTAGCAAAGACAAGAACACAGCAAGCTCCCTCTGAGCTCCACCCAGCGACGATCTCACGCAAAAACCCTTTCCCCGTGTCTTCTCGCTGTTGGACTCGAAGCTTCTTGTTCCTTCGTCCAAGTGCTCAAGCAAGAGCTGATTGCTTCAAAGATCAGAGTAGCTTTCTCAAGAGTGGATGATCAACAAGGAGCACAAGCACGCAGCAAGCAATCACAGCTCAAAACCAAGGCAACAACTCCTTCTTCTTGCTCTGCTTCACATTG
>JAGFNQ010003739.1:99105-196821 GCA_024364735.1 Boesenbergia rotunda | reverse complement strand
TGCTAGATATATGTATATAATTTAAGCACTAATTGCATGGTTAAAAGCATGTGAAAAAGAATTTATGATTCCGCTGCATTAAGATGTTTTATATGCGCATGTATGTCTAGCGTAACGCCGCTTTATGAAAAAAAAAGCGGGCGTTACAGGTTGGTATCAGAGCAGTTGCCATCTCACTACACACACATCAAGCCTTCTTCCTGCCGCTTCCAAGTAAGTACCTCTCTGCATATTTTATTATAGTAAGCATTTTAGGATGTTTTATGGTTTAAGGATATGCAAGTATGAACGATGTTTATGATGAAAAGTACCTTAAGATATGTAACTATGAACGATATTTTATTTTCTTTTATGAATCAAATATTCAGCATAATATAGGGGTAGAGAAAAAAAATCTGATATTGGCCATACTTGTCTTTGGTGAAGAAAAACATGGCTAGAAGACAGAGTAACCGACTTAACGAGACAACTCCAACACCTGACCTGATGCAATTAGTAACCCAGCTCCAACGTCAAGTTACCGAGCAGCAGCAAACCATTAACACCTTAATGAACCAACAGGAAAATTCTACTACTCCACCAGTGAACCAGACTGCTATACCTGTGGCGCCTACGGTTACACACACTCCTCCGCCGAGCTCGACCACTATGGCACGACAGGAGGCATATTTGATCCAGTGGTTAAGACTGAAACCGGAAAATTTCTCGGGTACTGGCGAACCATGGGACGCCCAGGCATGGTTCAAGACGATGGAAAGTACACTGGAACTGCTGGACTGGCCTGAGCATGAGAAGGTCAAGTGTGCATCATTCTGCCTTTCTGGGGATGCCAGAATGTGGTGGGAGAGGGTCAGGACCAAGACAAGTAAGCCAGATGGCGTGGGCAGATTTCGAATCAGAATTCTTTGAAGAATTCTTCAATATGCGGGTTACAACCAAACACTACGACGAGTTTACGGAATTCCGGCAGGGCAACCTCTCGGTCAATGAAGCCGTGAAGAAATTTAATCGACTGGCTCGTCTGTGCCCTGAGCTGGTCCGCACGGAGAAAGAGAGGGTCCGACTTATGCTGAAGATGTTACGGCCCGAAATAGCTCTGAACGTGGCTGGTGGAGTTAACAGGCCCCAGACCGCCGAGGAACTGTTTAGTAGTGCTCTACTCACTGAGCACTATCTGAATAGTATCAATCAGCAAAGGAAGGCGATGAATGAAAGTAAGAATCAAGTTCATTCCAAGATGCTCGATTCTTTCTCTCATTACCCTTAACGTTCCTTCCGTTAATGATTGCTTAGGAGGTCAAAAGTCCCAGAGCACCCAAGCTAACTGGAAGGGAGATCAAGGTGGTAAACGAAAGCCATGGAACAACTTCCAAGGGGGCCAGCAAATAAACAGGCCAAGCCTTCCCCATGCGCAACATGCGGGAAAAACCACTCCGGGGAATGTCCAAGGGTACGAACCCGGTGTTACATTTGTGGTGTGGAAGGGCATATGGCGGCTTACTGCCCTACCAAGAACCAGGCCTCTCCCCAACCACTAGCTCAGTACCAGGGGGCACCAGCGAAATTACACTATATTGCCAGCCGAGCTGGAGGTTACCCCGATGTTGGAGGCCCCTCCAACAGAGACAAATGCCAGGGTTTTCTCGGTTACCAAGGAGGACGCTGCGGAAGCTTCTACGGTTGTCACAGGTCAGATACTTATTTTCAGTCAGTGTGCTACTGCATTATTTGATACTGGGGCAACGCACTCGTTCGTTTCGGTGCCATATACCAAGAAGATAGATAGGCTTCGCAAGTGTTAGACTGCAGGTTCTTAACAACTCTACCTTCGGGAGAAATAATGACATCTACTCATGTGCTGCATGCGGTGCCGGTCGGAATTGCAGGAAGGGAACTTTACTGCGATCTGATAGTACTCGACATGCAAGATTATGACGTTATAATGGGAATGGATTTCCTGAGTAAATACGGTGCTTCTATTGAGTGTCGTAAGCGAAAGGTGGTCTTTCGACCTGAGGCAGGTTCTATGTTCGAATTCATCGGAGAGCCAAGGAAAAGAACCGGGAAATATTTATCAACTCTCCAAGCTCAGAAGATGTTAGACAAAGGACGTACTGGATTTCTAGCATATGTGGTTGATGCCAGTCAGGTGAAGAACCAGAAGCGGGAAGACGTCCGGGTGGTATGCGATTACCCAGAGGTTTTCCCAGATGAATTACCAGGATTAGCCCCTGATAGAGAGGTGGAATTTGAGATCGAATTGGTTCCTGGTACCAACCCGATCTCCAAGGCACCTTACCGTATGGCGCCGGTTGAATTAAAGGAGCTTCAGGAACAGTTACAGGAGTTGCTGGATAAGGGATTTATTCGCCCTAGTCATTCCCCGTGGGGAGCTCCGGTACTGTTTGTGAAGAAGAAAGAGGATCTATGCGAATGTGCATAGATTACCGGGCGCTGAACAACGTAACGATCAAGAACAGGTATCCTCTTCCGAGGATAGATGACCTGTTTGATCAATTAAAGGGAGCCACTGTTTTCTCAAAAATTGATTTGAGGTCGGTTATCATCAAGTTAGAGTAAAACAGGAGGATATTCCAAAGACGGCTTTCCGAACCAGGTACGGGCATTTTGAGTTTGTGGTTATGCCCTTCGGCGTGACGAATGCTCCTGCTATGTTTATGGACCTTATGAATCGGGTATTCTCGTCGTTTCTCGACAAATTTGTGATCGTCTTCATCGATGATATCCTTATTTATTCGAGGACCCAGGAAGAGCACGCTGAGCACCTAAAGATAGTATTGGAGGTTCTTCGGGAAAAGCAACTGTACGCAAAATTTTCCAAATGTGAGTTCTGGCTCGATCAAGTGGGCTTTTTGGGCCATATTATTTCCAAAGACGGATTATGGTGGACCCAATAAAGATTGAAGCTGTGAACAACTGGAGCCGGCCGAAGAACGCCAGCGAAATCAGAAGTTTTCTTGGGCTGGCAGGCTATTACAGAAAATTTTGTGGAGGACTTCTCGAGGATTGCAGCCCCTTTAACGGCTCTCACCCGGAAGGATAGGAAGTATGAATGGACGGAAAACTGTGAAAGGAGTTTCTTGGAACTAAAAATGAGACATACCATCGCTCCAATCCTTACCCTTCCAGAATGCAATCAGAGCTTCGACATGTATAGCGATGCCTCCAAACTAGGACTTGGAGCTGTACTTATGCAGAATGGAAAGGTTATTGCCTACGCCTCTAGACAACTCAAGGAGTACGAACAGAATTACCCCACTCATGACCTGGAACTGGCCGCGGTGGTATTCCCTCTTAAGATATGGAGGCATTATCTGTACGGAGCGCAGTGTCGAATTTATACAGACCACTAGAGTCTGCGATATTTCTTCACTCAGAAGGACCTGAATATGAGACAACGCCGATGGCTTGAGTTGGTGAAGGACTATGACTGCGAGATCTTCTACCATCCAGGGAAGGCAAACAAAGTGGCCGATGCACTCAGTCGGAAGGCAAGTGCCACCCTGATGTCTATATCTAGATTACCCCGACCACTCGAAAGAGAAATGGTTAATTTTGGGGTCGAGGTCATCTCCGGACGACTTTCCACCATGACAATATCACCCACGCTATTTGGGGATATATTGGAAAAATAGAATAGTGATCTGAGTCTTCAGAAAATAAAACAGGAGATTTTAGAAGGAAAAGGCGATGGTTTTCATATCGCAAAAGGGGGGGGAACTATACCTTAGGGATCGTCTATGTATTCCTAATGATCCGGAGCTTCGAAGGAAAATACTAGCGGAAGCTCACGGAACCCCTTATTCGATGCATCCAGGATCCACCAAGATGTATCAAGATTTGAAAGAGAAGTTCTGGTGGTCCGGTATGAAGAGAGATGTGGCTCAGCATGTCAGTACTTGCATGACTTGCCAGCAAGTAAAAGCAGAACACCAGCGACCCGGAGGAGTTCTGCAGCCACTTCCAATTCCGGAATGGAAATGGGAAGATATCTCAATGGATTTCATTTCAGGACTTCCCCGGACTACAAACGGATATGATGCGATATGGGTAATTGTGGACAGGTTGACTAAGTCTGCTCACTTCTTAGCAATCAAGATGACTTATTCGATTGAGCAACTGGCTCAATTATATGTTAAGGAGATAATCAGACTTCATGGAGTTCCCAAGACCATCATCTCAATAGGGATGGTCGCTTTACATCGCACTTCTGGGAGTGTGTTCAGAAGTCTCTCGGCACTAAATTGCGATTTAGCACCGTGTTTCACCCTCAGACTGATGGGCAAACCAAACGGGTGAATCAAGTACTAGATGACATGTTGCGAGCTTGTGCCTTGGATTTCAAAGGGAGCTGGTGTCGATATCTATGCTTAGCGGAATTCGCTTACAACAATAGCTACCAAGCTACTATCGGAATGGCACCTTATGAAGCGTTGTACGGGAGGAGATGTAGATCTCCGATCTGTTGGTACGAGGGTGGTGAAAAGAAGGAAATGAGGCTCACAACAGATGTCATCGACAGCACCACCCAAGCTATACGGAATATTCGACAACGGATAGAAACTGCTCAGAGCCGGCAGAAGAGTTATGCCGATGTCCGGCGTAGACCACTGGAATTTAATGTCGGAGACTTGGTGTTCCTCAAAGTGGCTCCGATGAAAGGGGTGACAAGATTTGGGAGGAAAGGAAAACTAAGTCCGCGTTATGTGGGGCCGTACCTGATCCTGAAAAGAGTTGGTAAGGTGGTATATGAGCTGGAGCTGCCTTCCGAGATGTCGGCCATCCATAATGTGTTCCATGTGTCAACGCTTAAAAAGTGTATCCCAAATACGGACCAAGTGATCGAGCCACGGACAGTGCAGGTGCAGGAGGACCTAAGCTATGAAAGCAGACCTATCCAGATCTTGGATTGGGAAGTCAAGAAGCTAAGGAGTAAGGAGGTATCCTTAGTCAAGGTTCTATGGCAAAGTTAGCGGTTCGAAGAAGCTACCTTGGAACGCGAGGACGAGATGAGGCGCAAGTACCCGGAGCTATTCTAAGTTCGAGGACGAACTTTCACGAGGTATGGGGGATTGTAACGACTCGAAAAATTCTCTTAATATTTCTTTAAAATATTAAGCATGTCTAGATAATTTTCCGAGGGAACTAGAAATATTAACACGAATTTTAGGCTAGAAATCCATGTTTTTCCATTTAAATTGGGGGGGAAAAGGCCCTAATGAGCCTTATATGGGCTTTCTAACACCATGATTATTGGTAAATTCTAGGTAAAAATTTATAGAAATATAAAGGGATTTTGATGGAAAAATATTAACATAATTATGGGGAAATTTTTAGAGGATTTTTGAAATATTAAAAAAATAATAATAATAAAATACAAAAAAAATTAGTGCATGCACCAAGGATTGAAACTTCGACCTCTTGTTCAACCATGCATGCTCTAACCAATTCACCTAGCAAGGGAGTGCTATGAGGAAATGAAGTGGATTATGGTTAAGGCTTAGGAAAAATGAAGAGTCATCAACCATGACTCTTCATTTGCCTCCTTAATGTGTTATAAAGAGGGGGTTTGGGAGTTTCTTTCTTCCTTCCATCAATTCCACCTCTCTTCTTCCTCCTCCCTCAAGCTGGCCAAAACTTCAAGGAAGGTTTTCCTTGAGAAAACTTCACAAGAGGGCTTAATCTTCAAGTGTTAAGGGTCATCTACAAGGTTACAAGGGCAAAGGGTGATCAAAGGGCAACCAAAGTCTTCATCATCTTCCCTTTTTAAGGTCTAAAAACCAAGATAACCCAAGGTAAGACTCCCTCACCTGTGGTATAATGGTTTTTGAGTTATTTTCATGATACAAGAAATTGTTTGAACCATATATGAAGAAACACCAAAGTTAGGGCTACCAAAGGTTTCGGCCACCATGGGTTCTATGATTTGGTTTGGATCCAACTCTTTAATATTGTTCCTTATGTTTTATTATGTGGTAAGAGATGTTAATAAGGGTTATGTGAAAGTTTGTACATGATTTAAGGCCCTAGAAACTTTCGGCCAAGATGGGATTTAGGGCTAGGGCTCAAGGTTAACTCCAAGCAAGGGTTCAAATGTTTTCCTATGGAAGTATATGTAAATTATAGAATGTAAATTTGTAACTTTATGAATTTATTCATGTGATGGTGACCCATTAGGATTCCGGCCAAGGTCCCAAGGTAGGGCTAGGGCTTAAGGTTAACTCCAACCAAGGGTGCAAATGTTTTCCTATGGAAGTATGTGTAAGGTGTAGGATGTAAATTTGTAATTTTATGAATTTATTCATGTGATGGTGACCCATTAGGGTTTCGGCCAAGGTCCCAAGGTAGGGCTAGGGCTTAGGTTAACCCCAATTATGGGGGTTTGATGGCTCCCTAAGGCCTTGTATGTGATGTATGGATGTTCTTTTACTCATGGAACCCTCCTTATTGAGTGAGTGATGGAGCTTCATGCTAGGGAACCATTCGGCCAACTCCCAAGATTTAGGGCTTGGGTTGGGTTAAGACCCCAAGGATGCAGGTCTATGGGGTACTATGATGTATGTAGAGATTTAAGTATGTTGGAAGAATAGTTATGCCAATTGAAACCCTAGCTTATGTATCATGAATTATATGTTAGGTCACTTGTGAAGATGATTCCTAAATGTTTAGACATGTGCCATGATTTATGAATGATATGTATGTATGCCATGTCTTATGAATGATATGTAGGTATGCCATGCTTTAGGGATGATACGTATGTATGCCATGCTTTATGAATAATTTACATGTATGCCATGCTTTATGAATGATATGTACGTATGCCATGTTTAAGAATGAAAAGGATGAATGAAGTTAAAGTTTATGCTTTCGAGGCATAATGATGGTATGGAACGAAAATGATGAATGAATGAATATGCTATGAATGTTTATGAATGAAGAAGCATGTGAAGATATTTTATTTTATGAATGGGCTTGTACCGGGCCTAAGTAAGGTCCACGATTCTGGACTACCGATGAAGCTGTCCATGGTTCGGGACTACCGATGAACCTGTCCTTACGGTTCGGGACTACCGATGAAGCTGTCCTTACCCTAGTAGGTCGAGATTAGCTACCTCGTAGTTACTTAGGGATGCGCGGATATGATGTATGGATGTGGTACAAGCCAGGGCCCAATGAATGTTATGATTATGTTAAAGTATTTAAAAGCATGATTTTAAAGATTAAGCATCCTTATATATATATACATTTGCCACATGCATCCATCCATGTTATGCATTATACTTATGATAAGAATATTATGCAAAGTAAGTTATGCAAGGTGCGTTTATGCAAATGATTTTATTTACGTTCATGCTAATTTATGATGCCATGATTTTATTTATATTCATGCCAAATTATAATGCCATGATTTATTTATGTTTATGCTAAGTTAGGATGCCATGATTTTATTTATGTTTATGCTAAGTTAGGATGCCATGATTTTATTTATGTTCATGCTAATTTATGATGCCATGATTTATTTATATTTATGCTAAGTTAGGATGCCATGATTTTATTTATGTTCATGCTAATTTATGATGCCATGATTTATTTATGGTTATGCCAAGTTAGGATGTCATGATTTTATTTACGTTCATGCTAATTTATGATGCCATGATTTTATTTATATTCATGCCAAATTATAATGCCATGATTTTATTCATGTTCATGTTAGACTATGATGCCATGATGATATCTATGTTCCTGCTAAATTCTGATGCCATGATTTCAATTATGCTTATGCTAAAATGAGGATGCCGTGACTGTGTAGATGTTCATCATAAGAAGTAATATGTTCATGTTTATACGACGTATGGACTTTGTGAGTAGGAAAAGGGTCTTACTAGCCTCCGTGCTTATAGTTTTATTTTCTTATACCGCAGATTAAGCAAAAGATTTCAAAGGAAGCAGCAGGAGAGGCAAGACCATGTGTGTGTGGTAGTGACATGGCCAAGAGTCCCTCTCATTTCACTGATTGCATGTTTTGTTAGCTTACAATGCTTATGTTGGTTATGCTCTACTTATGGTAGCTATGCCTATGAAACAACCTACTAATTATGAAGTTATGGATAAACTACTTGCTACCTGAAAGGCTTATGAATGAATTATGGAAAGTAAATAATCATGATGCTATGCATGCTGGTAATAGGATTCCCTGAAATGCTCAGGAAAGCTTATGAATGTGTTATGAAAAGTTGATATCATGATGCTAGATATATGTATATAATTTAAGCACTAATTGCATGGTTAAAAGCATGTGAAAAAGAATTTATGATTCCGCTGCATTAAGATGTTTTATATGCGCATGTATGTCTAGCGTAACGCCGCTTTATGAAAAAAAAAAGCGGGCGTTACAGCCCTTGCCCTTTCCCTGCCGACCACCACCTGCTGCCGGAGAAGGAAGCTCCGGCCATCTCTTGGCCGGAAGAAGGTGCTGCCGGAATTAGAGTTTGCCGCAAGGATCTTTTTGCCGCAAGCCTTTTCTTTTGCTTCACCGGAATTTTGATTCCGGCCATCCTTTTGTGGTTAGTCTTCCGACTTCTCTCTTGGTTTTTCTTGTCGCGTTCTCGGAGAATATAGTAGTTCTCGAGAACACGAAACTCGTGGCTTTGCGAAGTCATCCAGAAGATACTCGGCGTGGACGCGAATAGAGGCGGAGCTTCCAAGGGACGCTTACGGTTGGATCTCGTCCCTTCCTTCGAGTTACGCGAGGTAATACGTAAATTAGTTTACGTTTCTGCAAAATTTTATATATGATCATGTCTACACAAGATAAAATTGCATGCTTAGATGTGTGGTTAAATAATTTGAGAAATTATTTATGCTAAACCTTCCGCTGCACGTAATTAATTTTTAAAATTACTAACCCGCATCCATGTCAACATGCACCCGGTCCCAACAGTGGTATCAGAGCCGACATAATCATATAATTGTTTTGTGGAAAGCTTTATCATGATCTCAATTTTGGAAAATTTTCAATTATGGAAACTTTCCAATTATGGTAAATTTTCGATTTAGGAATTTCAAAGTTTGGAAATCCTCATGAAATTCCGTAAACTTTTGAAATATCTCTGTTTCTGAAATTTTATGATAATTGTGAAAACTTTCCATTTTTGGAAACTTTCCAATTTTGAAAATTTCCTATTTTGGAAAATTTCTAATTTTAGAAAAACGTAAGTTTTCTTTGTACCAGAAACTTACAATTATTCTGAAAACCTTTTATTTTTGGAAACATTCCATTTATGGAAAGCTCGCAATTTTGGGCACATTCTTTCAAGAAAGTCTAGACAAATTATGGGAATATTAATTAGTATTTAAATTTATAATTGGAAATTAAATTATTTACAAAATTCTTTATTTTGGATTGAGCCTCGGGGAGCCGTCAAATTTAGAGTTAGTTGTTATAATTAAATTTCCTAAATTGAATTTAAGCTGTCAAATGTTTAATTTGGATTGAGCCTCGGGGAGTCGTCCAAATTAAGTTATTGATATTAATTTTCCATAAATAAAATTTGTGATCAAATCTTGGAAATTTTTGAGGTGATTCTCAAACGATAATTTCCTTATTTGATTTATGAGGTGATGCTCTTAAATATTATTGTCTCCAAAATTAATTAGGAAAATTGTTTCCTATAGAGTATATTTCATTAAATAAGATTTTCATGAAAATAATATGTGGTTGAATTAAGGGAATCTGTCTCTTAATTTAATAAGATTTGATTTAGAGAAATCAAAGTCTTAAAC
The DNA here is from genome assembly GCA_024364735.1 of Boesenbergia rotunda. Lineage (NCBI taxonomy): Eukaryota > Viridiplantae > Streptophyta > Magnoliopsida > Zingiberales > Zingiberaceae > Boesenbergia > Boesenbergia rotunda. The sequence goes on along the minus strand of JAGFNQ010003739.1, from coordinate 187,017 downwards.
ATATTATTTCCGAAATTGATTATGATAATTCAGGAAATTGTTTCCCAAAACAATTCCTTAAATAAAGTATGAAATTAGAATTAGGAAATCCGGTTCCTAATTCAATTAATGAGACTTGATAAATTAAGTCACATACATACTTTATTAAGGAAATCGTTAGAACATGACATAATTATATGTCATGAATGTGCATAAAAGAAAAGGATGAGACCCAAAACCCTTAAGAAATATTAAGGCCAACACCTTCCATTAATATGGTTAGAACTGGAGTTCTGCTTCTCGTTTGGGTTGATGGACACCTCCATGCCCGGCTTGAACCTCAACATGTTCAAACCATGGAATTAGTTTATGATTAATATAGTTGGAGTCAGAGTTCAATCCTTAGTTTTGGTTGTTGGACACATCCAAGCCTGACTAAACGGTTGAATGAGCTCCAACCATATTAAAACTATTTCTTGATTAATGGGTCAGCCTTAAGCTTGGAGCATCGATTTGTTGTGCCACAACCAAGGTCGATGTAAAGAGAGGTGCAGTTGGGTGCTATGTATATTGTTGCATACTTGTTAATGAGTTAACAACCCAATTATTTATGCAAACATTCAATTAGTTGATAGCATAATGTGATAGTTACATATGTATAATATGTAATCGGTATAATTACCTACTTTCATAACTAAGAATAACTTGATGGACTCTAGCCATGGTTGTTCTTATCTATGGTTGGATATCAACCTATTTGGAGATGTTCCTACGATCTCCCGAATTGATAAAAAGGGTTATTCAATTCGAAAAATAAATAGGATTTAATTAATGTATATTGATGCATTCTTTATCATTCTCATCACATAACCTCAATTTGTATTTCTGGGATAATCACCTGATCATGTCTTCTCTAAATTTGCCTTCCATTTTGGACACCAATAAGTTGATTGGGCCAAACTTCATGGACTGACTTCGAAACCTGAGGATAGTCATCAAGGCAGAAAAGCTTGCTTATGTCCTTGAAGAACAACTTCCCAACCATCCTCCTGAAGATGCAACTCTAGACTAGTTAGTGGCCTATCAGAAACATGTGGCCGATTCTGAACTTGCGAGTTGCATCATGCTGGCCGCTATGGTACCTGAGCTACAAAAGCAGCATGAGCATATGGATGCTCATACCATCGACTTCCATCTTCATGAGTTGTTTGACGAGCAGGAGAGATCCGAAAGGTTTGAGGTCTCCAGACTCCTCTTCACCTCTAAGATGCAGGAAGGCACTTCTGTTTCACAGTTTGTGTTGAAGATGTTGGGGTACATTGAGCGACTAGGCACACTCGGATTTGCAATGGATCACAAACTAAATATTGACTTAATTCTGCATTGTTTGCCCAAGACTTACTCACAGTTTGTGATGAACTATCGGATGAACAAACTGGAGACTACCATTCCTGAGTTGCTTAACCTACCGAAGACTGTAGAGCCTTCTATAAAGAAGGATAGAAGACAGTACTGTTAGTTGGTTCCTCAAAGAAATGCTCTAAGAGGAAGCCCAAAGAACAAAATAAGGGAAGGAAGAAAAAGGCCAAAAAGATTGAAAAGGCACCAAAAGACACTTGCCATCACTGCGGCAAGGAGGGCCACTGGCGAAGAAACTGCAAGATTTATCTTGAGTCCCTGAAGAAGAAGGCATCCGATGCCCCATCCTCTTCAGGTATCTTCGTTATTGAATGTCACTCTATTTTCTCGGACACCTGGGTACTTGATATTGGGTATAGCTCACATATATGTAATGACATACAAGGGCTAAGGAATAGAAGAAGACTCGTCAAGGGAGAAGCGAATTTGCGAGTTGGAAATGGAGCAAAGATTGCTGCTGTTGCCATCGGAACATATTTGCTAAAGCTCCCTACTGGACTTGTCTTAGAATTGGATAATTGTTATTTTGTTCCTTCGTTAATAAAGAACATTGTATCTATTTCATGCTTGAATGAAAAGGGTTATCATTTAACTTTTAGTAACAATTGCTGTTACATAACTTTAAATGGTGTTCTTTATGGGACCGGAACTTTATGCAATGGTATCTATATGTTAGATTTATCCGGTGACGTTTTCAATATCGAAGTTAGCAACAAACGTGCTCGAATAGATAATCAAATAGACTCCTATATGTGGCATTGTCGTCTTGGCCATGTAAGTAAGAAACGCATGTCCAAATTACACCGATGTGAAATTCTGGAATTATTTGAACCCGGTTCATTTGATACATGTGAATCATGCTAAAAAGGCAAGATGACCAAATTACCCTTTTCCGGAAATGGTAAACCAGTGGGAGAATTCCTTGGTCTAATACATACTGATGTGTGTGGACCAATGTCAACTCTTGCACAAGGAGGCTATAGCTACTTCATTACCTTTATCGATGATTACTCACGATTCGGGTATGTGTTCTTAATGAAACACAAATCTGAAGCTTTTGAGAAATTCAAATAGTTCAGAAGTAAAGTAGAGAAACAGCTTGGCAAAAGTATTAAGATTCTTCGATCCGATTGGGGTGGTGAATACTTAAGTCAAGAGTTTCAAGATTATCTTAGGGACAATGGGATATTGTCTCAATGGACTCCGCCATATACACCACTGTTGGGACTGGGTGCATGTTGACATGGATGCGGGTTCGTAATTTTAAAATTAATTACGTGCATCGGAAGGTTTAACATAAATAATTTTTTAAATTATTTAACCACACATCTAAGCATGCAATTTTATCTTGTGTAGACATGATCATATATTTAAAATTTTTTTGCAGAAACATAAACTAATTTATGTATTACCTCGCGTAACTCGAAGGAAGGGACGAGATCCAACCGTAAGCGTCCCTTAGAAGCTCCGCCTCTATTCGCGTCCACGCTGAGTGTCTTCGGGATGACTTCGCAAAGCCACGAGTTTCGTGTTCTCGAGAACTACTAGATTCTCTGAGAACGTGACAAGAAAAACCAACAGAGAAGTCAGAAGACTAACCACAAAAGGATGGCCGGAATCAAAATTCCGACGAAGCAAAAGAAGAGGCTCGCGGCAAAAAGAACCTTGCGGCAAACTCTAATTCCGGCAGCACCTTCTTCCGGCCAAGAGATGGCCAGAGCTTCCTTCTCCGGCAGCAGGTGGTGGTCGGCAGGGAAAGAGCAGGGGCGGCAGGCTGGTGCTCCTTCTTGGGGCTGGTTGGCGCACGACAAGAAGGGGAGAAGAGAAGGAGAGAAAGAGAGGGAGAGAGTCTATGCCTTCATCTCTAAGATTATTACCCAAGCCTTGCCTTGGGTCCTTTATATAGTGACCTCTCAACTATCAAGCCTCTCAAATATGGAATAACTTATTTCATCATGCTAAGTTTGATTTTATATCATGGTTAAAATCATATTTTAATTCATGATAAAAAATCAATCAAGTCTCTTCTCTCCTATGGAATAAATTTCCTTATCATGGTAAATCAATCCATGATTGATTTTATAAAATAAACCAATCCATGGTTTATTTTAATTTCCATGAAAAATAAACCAAACCTTGGTTTATTATATAAAAATTTATGTCATCCATAATTTTATAAAACAAACCACACTTGGTTTATTTTATAAATTGAACCAAAAACTTGGTTCTCTCCCTTTGTTATGGCCGGCCAAGCAAAGAGGATGGAGGCCCTCTTTGGCCGGCCCATCCAAGCCACGCCCCAATGAATTAAACTTATTTAATTCATCTATTAAGTCTTCAAAAGACTTAACCAATTTACGCTTCCGATGCGTCTCTGAAAAATTCAGATTCGACTTATCGTTTGGCTCAACCAAACTTAATCTCTCTTGATTGGAAAATCCAATTTTCAACTCGTTTAAAATCCCTCGGGTTACTCGTAGTGCATGTGACTAAATCGGCTTTCGATTTATGTTGGCCGTCTATAATTAATCAATTATAGAACGATCATGAGTGGCACCTAGTAGTACATCATGATCCCCAATTAATCGAAAGATCAACGGTTGACCTCAGAAATAATTCTGAAACCCTTCAGCAGCTATAATGAATCGTGCCCCATTCCCTTCACCATCTTATACCCACTTGGTTTAGGACATGGTCTATGTGTGTCAGTCCTCACAAGGCTGACTACGTCACACCTAGCCCAAGTAACGTTTTCTCGTCCTATGGATTCTAATTACTCTCATGTATTTAAGAGATTCATACTCTGAACATGTCATGCTCTGGCCAGAGGCTTCGAGTAAGAATCCGACGATAGGCCTCGGGTATACATCTCCTCGCAAGGAGTGGTGAATCCTTTGTAGGTTGTTCAAACATCTTCGGGCACTTCGGCTTATACCCAATCATCCTTGGTCCACACCTCCTTGGATATGCTTGCTTAAGATGTCAAAGTATAAGTCTCCATGACCAAGATGACTTGAACACTGCAAGTCAAAGGAACATCGCACTTAAGCTGCAGTAAGAACTTCACTGACATATCTATATGTAGACTACCATATGAAGTTTTACAGCCAGTCACTCCAATGAACTAGTTCCCTTAACTAGCATTCATGTTTATCTCTAGACATCTCAATGTCACCAGCCAGTGAGAATCAGCTGATTAGAGAATAACCCATGCTAGTCTCAACAGAATTGATAGTGTCCATATTTATCAATTCATCGACTAGGGACAATTTCAATACTTCACAATTGCAAATGTAGAGATAATCACTAGTAGTGAATTCATCACAAATTCTCTCATGCTGTGAATTGTATTGCGAGCATTCAGTAAATGAGTTTAAGACCTCAATCAAATACACAAATATGTATACTCAAATAGTGAATATTCATTTATTAAAATAAATGATTACAATCATAAGACAATTGCCTTAGGACACTTCTCTCATATCACTAACAACCATAGCATAACGGTGTATCTGAGAGGCGTAACCGAACCTTGATGGACATGGTTAGATCTATGATGAATCATGCAACACTTCCAAAATCCTTTTGGGGTTATGCGCTTAAGACAACTATTTACTTACTAAACAGAGTCCCGACGAAGGTAGTCTCTACTACTCCATATGAGACGTGGAATAGTAAGAAACCTCATTTATCTCACCTAAAGATATGGGGTTGTCATGCTTATGTAAAGTGGACTATATCAGACAAATTGGATGCTAAGTCTGATAAATGTCTATTTATTGGATACCCTAAGGAAACGAAAGGTTACCAATTCTATCATCCCTTGGAACAAAAGGTGTTTGTTTCAAGGCATGCTGTATTTCTAGAAAAAGTATTTCTTTTACAAGAAATAGTGGGAGTAGCATTGAACTTAAAGAAGTTCAAGGAACTCCAATAGACATTACAGAGACACATAGTCTAGACCCACAACCAATAACTCATAATGATGAGCTATCAGTTGAACCTAAAATAACACCACTTCTTCGTAGGTCTGATAGGACACGCAATATTCCAGAGAGATACGGATTTCTCATAAGTGAATTGAACGATGTGTTACTCATTAACGATGACGAACCTATCAGTTATGAAGATGTTCTGAAAAATTCAGAAAGGGATAAATGGCTTGACGCCATGAAGTCGGAAATGGATTCCATGTACAAAAATCAAGTATGAGACTTGGTTAACCCACCTGAAGGGATTAAGCCCATAGGGTGCAAGTGGGTTTTCAAGAAGAAACCCGACATGGAAGGTAATGTTGTTATCTTTAAGGCTAGATTAGTGGCAAAAGGATATCATCAGAAATAAGGAATTGATTATGACGAAACCTATTCGCCAGTAGCTATGCTTAAATCCATTCGGATAATCCTGGCCATAGCAGCTCATTATGATTATGAGATATGGCAAATGGATGTAAAAACAACTTTCCTTAATGGAAACCTGCTTGAGGATGTATATATGATACAACCTGAAGGTTTCACATCGGTTAATAAAACCAAAGTATGCATGCTTCGACGATCCATATATGGACTAAAGCAGGCATCCAGGAGCTGAAACATCCATTTTGATGAGACAATCAAAGAGTTTGATTTCTCACAAAATCCTGACGAACCTTGTGTGTACAAGAAGGTTAGTGGGAGTGCAGTCGTATTCCTAGTGTTATATGTCGATGACATATTACTTATAGGAAATGATATATCAGTCTTACAGTCAGTTAAAATTTGGTTGTCCAAAACTTTCTCCATGAATGACCTGGGAGAAGCAACCTATATCCTTGGGATTAGAATCTATAGAGATAGATCAAAATGGTTGCTTGGTCTTTCGCAGTCTACATATATAAACCGAGTGCTAGAAAGGTTTAGTATGTCGGAATCCAAGAAACGTTACCTTCCCATCAGGCATGGGATCAACCTTTCGAAGTCTATGTGTCCGCGCACAGAAGACGAGAGGATTTGCATGAATAAGATTCCTTATGCATCCGCGATATGATCTATCATGTATGCTATGTTATGTACTAGGCCCGATGTATCGTATGCTCTGAGCGTCACAAGAAGATACTAGTCTTATCCAGGAATGGATCATTGGGCGGCTGTGAAGACAATCCTCAAGTACTTAAGAAACACTAAGGATGTGTTCCTAATATATGGAGAAGGTGATATGGTAATACATGGGTATACAGATGCCAGTTTCCAGACAGATAAGGATGACTCCAAATCTCAGTCCGGATACGTATTTATTTTGAATGGAGGCGCAATAAGTTGGAAGAGTTCCAAGCAAGACACCGTAGCGGATTCTACCACGGAAGCGAAATATATTGTAGTTTCGGAAGCAGCAAAGGAAACAGTCTGGATCAAAAAGTTTGTCTCAGAACTTGGTGTGGTTCCAACCATTGATAAAGCAATACCGGTTTACTGCGACAACAATGGAGCTATTGCACAAGCGAAGGAACCAAGGTCTCATCAGCGATCCAAACATGTGCTTCGCCGCTATCATCTGATTAGAGTGATTATAAGTAGGAATGATATACAAATTGAGAAAATTCCCACTGAAAGGAATTTAGCGGATCCATTAACTAAGGCCTTGCCTCAAAGCATGTTTGAGAGTCATGTTAGAGCCTGTGGTATTGGGTACTGTAGCGATTGGCATTAGGCCAAGTGTGAGTTTGTTAGTGATATGAGAGAAGTGTACTAAGACAATCGCCTTATGATTATAATCATTTATTTTAATAAATGAATATTCACTATTTGAGTGTACATGTTTGTGTATTTGATTGAGATCTTAAACTCATTTACTGAATGTCTGCAATACAATTCACAGCATGAGAGAATTTGTGATGAATTCACAACTAGTGATTATCTCTACATGTGCAATTGTGAAGTATTGAAATTGTCCCTAGTCGATGAATTGATAAATACGGACACTATCAATTCTGTTGAGATTAGCATGGATTATTCTCTAATCAGCTGATTCTCACTGGCTGGTGACATTGAGATGTCCGGAGATAAACATGAATGCTAGTTAAGGGAACTAGTTCATTGGAGTGACTGGCTGTAAAACTTCATATGGTAGTCTACATATAGATATGTCAGTGAAGTTCATACTGTAGCTTAAGTGTGATGTTCCTTTGACGTACGGTGTTCAAGTCATCTTGGTCATGGAGACTTATACTTTGACATCTTAAGCAAGCATCTCCAAGGAGGTGTGGACCCAAGATGATTGGGTATAAGCCGAAGTGCCCGAAGATGTTTGAACAGCCTACAAAGGATTCACTACTCCTTGCGAGGAGATGTATACCCGAGGCCTATCGTCGGATTGTTACTCGAAGCCTCTGGCCAGAGCATGACATGTTCAGAGTATGAATCTCTTAAATACATGAGAGTAATTAGAATCCGTAGGACGAGAAAACGTTTCTTGGGCTAGGTGTGATGTAGTCAACCTAGTGGGGACTGACACACATAGACCATGTCCTGAACCAAGTGGGTATAAGATGGTGAAGGAAATGTGGCACGATTCATTATAGCTTCTGAAGGGTTTCAGAATCATTTATGAGGTCAACCGTTGATCTTTCGATTAATTGGGGATCATGATGTACTACTAGGTGCCACTCATGATCGTTCTATAATTATTTGATTAATTATAGACGGCCAACATAAATCGAAAGCCTATTTAGTCACACGCACTACGAGTAATCCGAGGGATTTAAAATGAGTTGATAATTGGATTTTCCAATCAAGAGAGATTAAGTTTGGTTGAGCCAAATGATAAGTCGAATCTGAATTTTTCAGAGACGCATCGGAAGCGTAAAATGGCTAAGTCTTTTGAATACTTATGTAACGCCCGCCTTTTTCCCCACATCATTCGGTGTGGCGGGATGCGGCGTTACGCTAACATACCTAATAAACATCGTATTGCAGCGGGAAAAATATAACTTAACTTACTTAATTCATGCATTCAACTAGCACCTAAATCATACATACATATCTTAACTATCATTCCTGACATGGTAACTGTTAGTGATATGAGAGAAGTGTCCTAAGGCAATCGCCTTATGATTGTAAACATTTATTTCAATAAATGATAATTCACTATTTGAGTATACATGATTGTGTATTTGATTGGGATCTTAAACTCATCTACTGAATGTCCGCAATACAATTCACAGCATAAGAGAATTTGTGATGGGATCACAACTAGTGATTATCTCTAAATGTGCAATTGTGAAGTATTGAAAATATCCCTAGTCGATGAATTGATAAATACGGACACTATAAATTCTGTTGAGACTAGCATGGGTTATTCTCTGATCAGCTGATTCTCACTGGCTGGTGACATTGGGATGTCCGGAGATAAACATGGATGCTAGTTAAGGGAACTAGTTCATTGGAGTGACTAGCTGTAAAACTTCATATGATAATCTATAAAAATATGTCAATGAAGTTCTTACTGCAGCTTAAGTGCGATGTTCCTTTGACTTGCGGTGTTCAAGTTATCTTGGTCATGGAGACTTATACTTTAACATCTTAAGCAAGCATCTCCTAGGAGGTGTGGACCCAGGATGATTGGGTATAAGCCGAAGTGCCCGAAGATGTTTGAGCAGCCTACAAAGGATTCACCACTCCTTGCGAGGAGATGTATACCCAGGCCTATCGTCGGATTGTTACTCAAAGCCTCTGGCCAGAGCATATCATGTTTAGAGTGCGAGTCTCTTAAATACATGAGAGTAATTAGAAATCCAAAGGACGAGAAAGACACTACTTGGGCTAGGTGTGACGTAGTCAGCCTAGTGGGGACTGACACAAACAGACCATGTCCTGAACCAAGTGGGTATAAGATGGTGAAGGGAATGGGGCACGACTTATTAGAGCTGCTGAAGGGTTTCAGAATTACTTCTGAGGTCAAACCGTTGATCTTTCGATTAATTGGGGGTCATGATGTACTACTAGGTGCCACTCATGACCGTTCTATAATTGGTTAATTATATACGGCCAATATAAATCGAAAGCCTATTTAGTCACACGCACTACGAGTAATCCGAGGGATTTAAAATGAGTTGAAAATTGGATTTTCCGATCAAGAGAAATAAGTCGAATCTGAGTTAATCAGAGCTGCAATGGAAGCTTAAAATGGCTAAGTCTTTTGAAGGCTTATTGGGTGAATTAAATGAGTTTAATTCGCGAAAGGTTCGGCTCGATTTTGGCCGGCCAAAGAGGGTGCCAAACCCCTTTGGTTTGGCCGGCCACCATCATGGGGAGAAACCAATTTATTTGGTTTAATTAATAAAATAAATCTAGCGCGATTTATTTTATAAATTATGGATAAAGAAATTTGTATAAATAAATTTATGGAAATTTATTCTTTTTATGGAAATTAAAATGATCCATGAAATGGTTTATTTTAATCTTATAAAATCAATTATGAATTGATTTTTCATAATAAAGAAGAATTATAAATTTCTTATAAAATTTTATTCCATAATTAAAGGAGAAAAGGTATTTGTTTTATTATAAAGTTGGTTATAATAAAACTTGGCTTAAACGGAATAATTAATAAGAGAATTTATAACATAAATTTCTTATGAAAAATTCCGTTAAAGAGGAGACTTGGCAAGGGAGAAGCAACTATATAAGGAACCAAAGGCAAGCCTTGAATTCCAATCAATTAATCAAGAGATTAGTTGCTCCCTCTCTCTCTCTCTCTCTCTACACGCCTCTCTCTCTCTCTACGGCCGGCGCCCCTCTCTCTCTAGGGCCGGCTCTCTCTCCTCCCCTAGGGTCGGTGCAACTCCCAAGGTGGGCGTGAGCTTCATCCACCAAGACGACCTCGAAGAAGAAGAAGCGGATCGCATCTCCTTCCTTCCCGGAATTTGGATTCCGATTCTTGGTGGTTAGTTTCCTATCTTCTCTTTTGATCTTCTAGTTGTGCCTATAGAGAATCTAGTAGTTCTCGTCGGCATAAAACTCGTGACTTTGCGAAGTCATCCCGAAGAGAACTCGGCGTGGACGTGAATAGAGGCGGAGCTTCCAAGGGACGCTACGGTTAGATCTCGTCCCTTACTTCAAGTTACGCGAGGTACTAAGTAAATTAGTTTACTTTTTGCAAAGTTTTAATTTGTGATCATGTCCACACATCATAAGGTTGCATGCTAGATACGAGGTTAAAAATAATTTAGGAAATTATTTTATGCTAATTCTTCCGCTGCACGTAAAATTTTTAAAATTTTACGAACCCGTATCCTTGTCAACATGCACCCGGTCCCAACAGTGGTATCAGAGCCGGTTAGTGTTCGACATAATCATAAAATTGTTTTGATGAAAACTTTGTCATGATCTCAATTTTGGAAAAAATTTTCAATTATGGAAACTTTCCAATTATAACAAATTTTAGATTTAGGAATTTTAAAGTTTGGAAATCCTCATGAAATTTCGCAAACATTTGAAATATCCTAGTTTCTGAAATTTTATGATAATTGTGAAAACTTCCCATCTTTGGAAACTTTCCAATTTTAGAAATTTTTCTATTTTAGAAATTTTCCAATTTTAGAAATATGTAAGTTTTCTTTGTACCAGAAACTTACAATTATTCTGAAAACCTATTATGAAATCTCGCGATTTTGGGCACTTTCATTCAAGAAAGTCTAGACAAATTTATGGAACGTTAATTGACAATTAAATTCAAATTGGGATTTAAATTATTAACAAAATTCTTTACTTTTGGGAGTGCCTCGGGGAGCCAGCCAAATTAAAGTTAGTTGTTGTAATTTCCCAATTTTAAATGAAATTGTCATGTTTAATTTGGTTGCACTTCCGAAGCGGACCAAATTGGATTTGTGACAAATTACTTTTCTTTAGGTATCTGAGCCTCGGGGAGCCACCCTTAGAAAACGATTTGTTGTAATTAATTAAATCCATAAATAAAATATGATTTAAGAGGTGATGCTCTTACATATTGTTGTCTCCAAAATTAATTAGGAAAATGGTTTCCTATAGAGTTTTCATAAATGAGATTTTCATGAAAATAATATGTGGTTGAATTAAGGGAATTGTCTCTTAATTTAATAAGATTTGATTTAGAGAAATCAAAGTCTTAAACATATTGTTTTCGAAATTGATTATGACAATTTAGGAAATTGTTTCCCAAAACAAATCCTTTAATAAAGTATGAAATTAGAATTAGGAAATCCGGTTCCTAATTCAATTAATGAGACTTGATAACTTAAGTCACATACATACTTTATTAAGGAAATCGTTAGTCATGACTTATGTCATGAATGTGCTTAGAAAAGATGACTTGATAGTTACATATATGTGATATGTAATCGGTATAATTACCTACCTTTATAGCTAAGAATAACTTGATGGCCACAGCCATGGTTGTTCTTATCTATGGTTGGATATCAACCTATTTGGAGATGTTCCTACAATCTCCCGAATTGATAAAAAGGGTTATTCAATTTGAAAAATAAATAGGATTTTATTAATGTATGTTGATACATTCTTTAATCAATCTTCTCACATAAGCTCAATTTGTATTTCTAGGTTAATCACTCGATCATGTCTTCTCTAAACTTGCGTTCCATTTTGGACACCAATAAACTGACTGGGTCAAACTTCATGAACTGGCTTCGAAACCTGAGGATAGTCCTCAAGGCAGAAAAGCTTGCTTATGTCCTTGAAAATCAACTTCCTGACCGTCCTCCAGAAAATGCAACTCCAGACCAATTGTTGGCCTATCAGAAACATGTGACCGATTCTGAACTTGCGAGTTGCATCATGCTGGCCTCTATGGTACCTGAGCTGCAGAAGCAGCATGAGCATATGGATGCTTACACCATCATCTTCCATCTTAATGAGTTATTTGAAGAGCAGGCGAGATCCGAAAGGTTCGAAGTCTCTAGACTCCTCTTCACCTCTAGGATGCAAGAAGGCACTTCTGCCTCACAGTTCGTGTTAAAGATGTTGGGGTACATTGAGCAACTGAGCACACTCGGTTTTGCAATGGATCATGAACTAAGTATTGACTTAATTCTGAATTGTTTGCCCAAAAGTTGTTCATAATTTGAGATGAACTATCGGATGAACAAGCTGGAAACTACCATTCCTGAGTTAATAAACATGCTGAAGGCTGTTGAGCCTTCTGTAAAGCAGGATCAGAAGACGGTACTATTAGTTGGTTCCTTGAAGAAAGGTTCTAAGAGGAAGGCCAAAGAACAGAATAAAGGAAAGAAGAAAAAGGCCAAAAAGACTGAAAAGAAACCAAAAGGGACTTGCCATCATTGTGGCAAGGAGGGTCACTGGCGAAGAAACTGCAAGGTTTATCTTGAGTCCTTGAAGAATAAGGCATCCGATGCCCCATCCTCTTCAGGTATCTTCGTTATTGAATGTCAATCTATTTCCTCAAATACCTGGGTACTTGATACTGGGTGTAGCTCACATATATGTAAAGACATAAAGGGGCTAAGGAATAAAAGAAGACTCGTCAATGGAGAAGCAAAATTACGAGTTGGAAATGGAGCAAAGGTTGTTGCTATTTCCATCGGAACATATTTCCTAAAGCTCCCTGCTGGACTTGTCTTAGAATTGGATAATTATTATTTTGTTCCTTCGTTAATAAAGAACATTGTATCTATTTCATGCTTGAATGAAAAGGGTTACCATTTAAATTTTAGTAACAATTGTTGTTACATAACTTTAAATGGCGTTCTTTATGGGACTGGAACTTTGTGCAATAGTATCTACACGTTAGATTTATCCGGTGACATTTTCAATATCGAAATAAGCAACAAGCGTGCACGAATAGACAATCAAATAGACTCCTACATATGGCATTGTCGTCATGGCCATATAAGTAAGAAACGCATGACCAAATTACACCGATGTGGAATTCTGGAATCATTTGAACCCGGTTCATTTGATACATGCGAATCATGCTTAAAAGGCAAGATGACCAAATTACCCTTCTCCGGAAAAGGTAATCCAGTGGGAGAATTGCTTGGTCTAATACATACTGATGTATGTGGACCAATGTCAACTCTTGCACAAGGAGGCTATAGCTACTTCATCACCTTTATCGATGATCACTCATGATTCGGGTATGTGTTCTTGATGAAACACAAATCTGAAGCTTTTGAGAAATTCAAAGAGTTCAGAAATGAAGTAGAGAAACAACTTGGCAAAAGTATTAAGATACTTCGATCCGATCGGGGTGGTGAATACTTGAGTCAAGAGTTTCAAGATTATCTTAGGGACAATGAGATATTGTCTCAATAGACTCCGCCGTATACACCACAGCATAATGGTGTATCTGAGAGGCGTAACCGAACCTTGATGGACATGGTTAGATCCATGATGAACCATGCAACTCTTCCAAAATCCTTTTAGGGCCATGCACTTAAGACAGCTGTTTACTTGCTAAACAGAGTCCCGACCAAGGTAGTCTCTACTACTCCATATGAGATATGGAATAGTATGAAACCTCACTTAACTCACCTTAAGATATGGGGTTGTCCTGCTTATGTGAAGCGGACTGTATCAGACAAATTGGATGCTAAGTCTGATAAATGTCTATTTATTGGATACCCTAAGGAAACGAAGGGTTACCAAGCAAAAGGTGTTTGTTTCAAGGCATCCTGTATTTCTGGAAAAAGAATTTCTTTTACAAGAAAACAGTGGGAGTGACATTGAACTTGATAAAGTTCAAGAAACTCCAATAGACATTACAAAGACACCTAGTCTAGACCCACAACCGATAACTCATAGTGATGAGCTATCAGTTGAACCTAAAACAACACCACCTCTTTGTAGGTCTGATAGGACATGCAATATTCCAGAGAGATACGGATTTCTCGTAAGTGAATCGAACGACGTGTTACTCATATGCGATGATGAACCTATCAGTTATGAAGATGTTCTGAAAAGTTCAGAAAGGGAAAAATGACTTGAAGCCATGAAGTCGGAAATGGATTCCATGCACGAAAACCAAGTATGGGACTTGGTTAACCCACCTGAAGGGATTAATCCCATAGGGTGCAAGTGGGTTTTCAAGAAGAAAATCGACATGGAAGGTAAGTCCATTCAGATGCTCCTGGCCATAGCAGCTCATTATGATTATGAGATATGGCCAATGGATATGAAAACAGCTTTCCTTAAAGGAAACCTGCTTGAGGATGTATGCGTGATACAACCTGAAGGTTTCACATCGGTTAATAAAACCAAAGTATGCATGCTTCGACGATCCATATATGGACTAAAGCAGGCATCCAGGAGCTGGAACATCCGTTTTGATGAGACAATCAAAGAGTTTGATTTCTCACAAAATCCTGACGAACCTTGTGTGTACAAGAAGGTTAGTGGGAGTGCAGTCGTATTCCTAGTATTATATGTCGATGACATATTACTTATAGGAAACGATATATCAGTCTTACAGACAGTTAAAAACTGGTTGTCCAAAACTCTCTCCATGAAAGACCTGGGAGAAGCAACCTATATCCTTGGGATTAGAATCTATAGAGATAGATCAAAACGGTTGCTTGGTCTTTCGCAGTCTACATATATAGACCGAGTGCTAAAAGGGTTTAGCATGTCGGAATCCAAGAAAGGTTACCTTCCCATCAAGCATGGGATCAACCTTTCAAAGTCTATGTGTCCGCGCACAGAAGACGAGAGGATTTGCATGAATAAGATTCCTTATGCATCCGCGATAGGATCTATCATGTATGCTATGTTATGTACTAGGCCCGATGTATCGTATGCTCTGAGTGTCACGAGCAGATACTAGTCTGATCCAGGAATGGATCATTGGGCGGCTGTCAAGACAATCCTTAAGTACTTAAGAAGAACTAAGGATGTGTTCCTAATATATGGAGAAGGAGATATGGTAATACGTGGGTATACAGATGCCAGACAGATAAGGATGACTCCAAATCTCAGTCTGGATTCGTATTTACTTTGAATGGAAGCGCAATAAGTTGGAAGAGTTCCAAACAAGACATCGTAGCGGATTCTACCACGGAAGCAGTTAGGATCAAGAAGTTTGTCTCGAAACTTGATGAGGTTCCAACCATTGATGAAGCAATACCAGTTTATTGCGACAACAATGGAGCTATTGCACAAGCAAAGGAACCAAGGTCTCATCAGCGATCCAAACACGTGCTTCGCCGCTATCATCTGATCAGAGAGATTATAAGTAGGAATGACATACAAATTGAGAAAATTCCCACTGAAAGGAATTTAGCGGATCCTTTAACTAAGGCCTTACCTCAAAACAAGTTTGAGGGTCATGTTAGAGCTTATGGTATTGGATACCGTAGCGATTGACATTAGGCCAAGTGGGAGTTTGTTAGTGATATGAGAGAAGTGTCCTAAGCCAATCGCCTTATGATTGTAAACATTTATTTCAATAAATGATAATTCACTATTTGAGTATACATGATTGTGTATTTGATTGGGATCTTAAACTCATCTACTGAATGTCCGCAATACAATTCACAGCATAAGAGAATTTGTGATGGGATCACAACTAGTGATTATCTCTAAATGTGCAATTGTGAAGTATTGAAAATATCCCTAGTCGATGAATTGATAAATACGGACACTATGAATTCTGTTGAGACTAGCATGGGTTATTCTCTGATCAGCTAATTCTCACTGGCTGGTGACATTGGGATGTCCGGAGATAAACATGGATGCTAGTTAAGGGAACTAGTTCATTGGAGTGACTAGCTGTAAAACTTCATATGGTAATCTATAAAGATATGTCAATGAAGTTCTTACTGCAGCTTAAGTGTGATGTTCCTTTGACTTGCGATGTTCAAGTCATCTTGGTCATGGAGACTTATACTTTAACATCTTAAGCAAGCATCTCCTAGGAGGTGTGGACCCAGGATGATTGGGTATAAGCCGAAGTGCCCGAAGATGTTTGAGCAACCTACAAAGGATTCACCACTCCTTGCGAGGAGATGTATACCCAGGCCTATCGTCGGATTGTTACTCAAAGCCTCTGGCCAGAGCATATCATGTTTAGAGTGCGAGTCTCTTAAATACATGAGAGTAATTAGAAATCCAAAGGACGAGAAAGACACTACTTGGGCTAGGTGTGACGTAGTCAGCCTAGTGGGGACTGACACAAACAGACCATGTCCTGAACCAAGTGGGTATAAGATGGTGAAGGGAATGGGGTACGACTTATTAGAGCTGCTGAAGGGTTTCAGAATTACTTCTGAGGTCAAACCGTTGATCTTTCGATTAATTGGGGGTCATGATGTACTACTAGGTGCCACTCATGACCGTTCTATAATTGGTTAATTATAGACGGCTAACATAAATCGAAAGCCTATTTAGTCACACGCACTACGAGTAATCCGAGGGATTTAAAATGAGTTGAAAATTGGATTTTCCGATCAAGAGAAATAAGTCGAATCTGAGTTAATCAGAGGCGCATGGAAGCTTAAAATGGCTAAGTCTTTTGAAGGCTTATTGGGCGAATTAAATGAGTTTAATTCGCGAATGGTTCGGCTCGGTTTGGCCGACCAAAGAGGGTACCAAACCCCTTTGGTTTGGCCGGCCACCATCATGGGGAGAAACCAATTTATTTGGTTTAATTAATAAAATAAATCTAGCGCGATTTGTTTTATAAATTATGGATAAAGAAATTTGTATAAATAAATTTATGGAAATTTATTCTTTTTATGGAAATTAAAATGATCCATGGAATGGTTTATTTTAATTTTATAAAATCAATTATGAATTGATTTTTCATAATAAAGAAGAATTATAAATTTCTTATAAAATTTTATTCCATAATTAAAGGAGAAAAGGTATTTGTTTTATTATAAAGTTGGTTATAATAAAACTTGGCTTAAACGGAATAATTAATAAGAGAATTTATAAGATAAATTTCTTATGAAAAATTCCGTTAAAGAGGAGACTTGGCAAGGGAGAAGCAACTATATAAGGAACCAAAGGCAAGCCTTGAATTCCAATCAATTAATCAAGAGATTAGTTGCTCCCTCTCTCTCTCTCTCTACACGCCTCTCTCTCTCTCTACACGTCTCTCTCTCTCTCTAGGGCCGGCGCTCCTCTCTCTCTAGGGCCGGCTCTCTCTCCTCCCCTAGGGCCGGCGCAACTCCCAAGGTGGGCGTGAGCTTCATCCACCAAGACGACCTCGAAGAAGAAGAAGCGGATCGCATCTCCTTCCTTCCCGGAATTTGGATTCCGATTCTTGGTGGTTAGTTTCCTATCTTCTCTTTTGATCTTCTAGTTGTGCCTATAGAGAATCTAGTAGTTCTCGTCGGCACAAAACTCGTGACTTTGCGAAGTCATCCCGAAGAGAACTCGGCGTGGACGCGAATAGAGGCGGAGCTTCCAAGGGACGCTACGGTTAGATCTCGTCCCTTACTTCAAGTTACGCGAGGTACTAAGTAAATTAGTTTACTTTTCGCAAAGTTTTAATTTGTGATCATGTCCACACATCATAAGGTTGCATGCTAGATACGAGGTTAAAAATAATTTAGGAAATTATTTTATGCTAATTCTTCCGCTGCACGTAAAATTTTTAAAATTTTACGAACCCGTATCCTTGTCAACATGCACCCGGTCCCAACTTATCATATAAACATCATAGGTAGCATCATGATATAAACACCCCATAAGTCATCCATACTTAACATAAGTAGCAAGTGTAATGTTTTTCCTAGACAAACCATCATAAGTATAGCATGCGACTTATTAGGAATATGCAGAATGTAGAACTTGTGACAAAGCATAAATATTAGAAACTTTCTCTTTTTCTTTGGCCATGTCATTGCCACACACACACACTCGTGCCCTTCCTGCTGCTTCCCTTAGTATCCTCTTGCTTGATCTATGGTATAAGAAATAAAACTATAAGCACATAGGCTTAGTAAGACTCTTTCCTACTCACTAAAACATACATCGCCTAACATAAACATATCACATTCTTAACATATCCTTAACACATGGCACAGTTCTTGACATATCATAAAACATATACATACTTGTCATGGCATAATTCTTAACATGAACATAAACATAAACATCTACTTAACATGTCATAATTCCTAACATGAACATACGCATAACATATACTTAACATGTCATAATTCTTAACATGAACATAAACATAAAATATACTTATCATGGCATAATGCTTAACATGAATGCATGTATGAGTCAATACATATACATAAGGATGCTTAATTTAAAATCATACTTTTAGATACTTAAACATAAACATAACATCATTGGAGTCCCCGGCTTGTACCACATACATACATCATATGCGCGCATCCCTAAGTAAATACGAGGTAGCTAGTCTCGACCTACTAGGGTAGGAACAGCTACGGTAGTTCCAAAAACCGAGGCGTTCTTAAGGTGCCCATCCCTGTTGGACAGCTACGGTAGTCCCAGAACCGTGGACAGCTACGGTAGTCCAGAACCGAGGCGTTCTTAAGGTGCCCATCCCTTGGACCCTTACTTCCGGTCCGGTACAAGCTCATTCATAAAGTAAAATAACTTCACATGCTTCATCATTCATAGAACATACATAGCATAAACATAATCTTGTTTCATGAAGCATAGCATAAGAGTAGGAACAACTACGGTAGTTCCAGAACCGAGGCGTTCTTAAGGTGCCCATCCCTTAGCATGACATAAGTATACTTGACATTTCATCATTCATACTTAATGCATAACATCATTATGCCTTCAAGGCATGAACATCATCATCATTCATTATCTTCATTCATAAGGTATGTCATGCATACATCATTATGCCTTAAAGCCATGAACATCATTTTCATTTATCATCTTTATTCATAAAGCATGACATACATATATAATTAGCATCTTAATCATAAAGCATGCATGATCATGGTACATAGGGTAAACATGCATAGATATTTTCATACATGGTACATATCACATAGCATACATGATCATGGTATCTATCATAATGCATATAAGGGTAGGATTCATATGGACATGATACATACTATCTAGGTTCATGACATTCAACATAGCTCATGCATAGACCTTCATAACTATATATCTATCATAGGCATTTAACATCATACATGCATCATTCTACATAAACATGAGGCCTACATCACAATACATGTGTTCATGGTATATGGTTTAAAACATTCATGAATAAACATAGCACATAACTTAAACATACAAGTCATGGTATATAGCACATAAAGCTAAGGTTTTAAGTAACATAAAAACTCTTACAACTTGCTTAAACATATACATACGTCATAGTAAACCATGAGCAAGTATCCTTGTACCTTAACCCAACCCAAACCCTAGATTAGGAGATTGGCCGAATATTCAATAGAAGAAGGTCCCATCATTCAAGCAACATGAAAAGGTCCCATAGGAAAAAGGAAACCCATACATTACATACAATGTCATGGTAAGCCATTGGACCCCATAATTGGAGCTAACCTTAAATCCTAGCCCTCCCACTTGACTTTGGCCGAACCCTAATGGGTCACAAACACATGGAAAAATTTCATAAAATTCCCAATTTACATCTAGTACCTTACATATAACCCCATAGGAAACCATTAGAACCATTGTTTGGAGTTAACCCTAACTTCTTGCCCTATGACATGTCTTGGCCAAACGTACAAGGATCATAAGGCATGTAAAAATTCACATGAATCACCATTAATATCCCTTGCATCATGAGAAAACATAAGAAACATCATTAGAGAGTTAAAACTAATCCTAGCCATGGAATCATGGTGGTGGCCGAAACCCTAGAAGCCACCCTTCATGGATTTCTCAACTTAGATCTTAAACAAAGACTTAAATCATGATAAACATCAAAGGAAAACCATTATACCATAGGTGAGGGAGTCTTATTCTTGTTGACTTGGTTTTTAGACCTTAAATAGAGAAGAGGATGAAGACTTTTAGACCTTAGACCACCCCTAGCCCTTGTAGCCTTGTAGAAAGCCCTTAGATCTTGAAGAAGAGGTCTCCTTGTGAAGTTTTTCCAAGGGAGAATCCCCTTTGTAGGTTTCGGCTAGAAGGATGAAGAAGAAGGAGAGGAGAAGCTTTGGTGGAAGAAGAAGGCAAATAACTTAAGTGTTAAGTTGTCTCTTCCCTTCCCCTCTCTTATATACTAAGCAATGAGGCAAGTGAAGGGGCATGGTGCCTCTTCTCATGGTGACCCTTCACTTCCCTAAGCCTTACCTAAATTCCTCTTCATTCTCTCATAGCACTCCCTAGCTAGGTGAATTGGTTAGTACATGCATGGTGATACACTAGGTCCAAGGTTCAATCCTTGGTGCATGCACTTCTTTTTATCACTTTTATAATTATTTTTGTCAAGGCCCATATAAGAGTCCACTAAGGTTTATGTTAATATTTCTAATTTAAATCCATTTCCATTCATGATAAAATTTTTACCTAAGGTCCCTTAATGGCCATGGCATTAGAAGGGCCCATGTAAGACCCATTATTACTTAGTTTCTTAATTTATATGGGAAAATCATGGATAATTATGCTAAGGTTCCTACTAGTATCCTATGTTCCTCGAGAATCTATCTAGGCATGATCATATTTTAAAGAAAATATTGAGAAAATTTTCCGGGTCGTTACAACTACCGATGAAGCTGTCCTTACCCTAGTTGGTCGAGATTAGCTACCTCATATTTACTTAGGGATGCACGCACATGATGTATGTATGTGGTACAAGCCAGGGCCCCATGATGTTATGATTATGTTTAAGTATTTATAAGTATGATTTTCAAATAAGCATCCTTATGTATATGCACTTGACTCATGCATCCATTCATGTTATGCATTTATGCTAAGAATATGCTTATGATATGCTCATGATTTATGCTAAGAATATGCTTAAGAATATGCTCATGATTTATGTTAAGAATATGCTCATGATTTATGTTAAGAATCTGCTTATGATATGCTCATGATTTATGTTAAGAATATGCTCATGATTTATGCTAAGAATCTGCTTATGATATGCTCATGATTTCTGTTAAAATATGCTCATGATTTATGCTAAAATCTGCTTATGATATGCTCATGATTTATGCTAAGAATCTGCTTATGATATGCTCATGATTTATGTTAAGAATATGCTCATGATTTATGCTAAGAATCTGCTTATGATATGCTCATGATTTATGCTAGGAAAATGCTTATGATTTATGCTAGGAGTATGCTTATGAATTGTGTTAA
Organism: Boesenbergia rotunda; assembly: GCA_024364735.1. NCBI lineage: Eukaryota > Viridiplantae > Streptophyta > Magnoliopsida > Zingiberales > Zingiberaceae > Boesenbergia > Boesenbergia rotunda. The sequence continues at coordinate 165,352 of JAGFNQ010003739.1, read as the reverse complement.
GAATATGCTTATGGTTATGTTAAGAACCATGCCATGTTAAATGTCTTTTATGCTTACATTTCATGTTAAGAACCATGTCCTGTTAAATGTTCCATATGATTACGTTTTATGTGACATATGATTTTAGTGAGTAGGAAATGGTCTTACTAAGCCGGTGTGCTTATAGTCTTATTTCCTTATACCGCAGATCAAGCAAGAGGGTATTAAGGGAAGCAGCAGGAGGGGCAAAAGTGTGTGTGTGATAGTGACATGGCAAAGGATTCTTCTATTTATACTTGTTGCATGTATTGTGTTTTGAAACGCCTCCTTAGGTTCTATGCTATACTTATGATAGTTATGCCTAAAGAATAACTTACTACTTATGATGCTTATGGATAAGTTACTTGCTACTTATGATACTTATGGATAAGTTATGGAATGTTTCTATCATGATGCTATGTATGCTGTTAATAGGCTAAGTTACAATGTCACCATGTTCATGAATGATAGTTAAGGCATATATACATGATTCAAGTATTAGTTGCATGGTTAAACGCATGTGTAATAAGTTAAAAAAAAAGAGGAAAAAATTTATTCCGCTGCATTAAGATGTTCATATGCCCCTATGTATGTTAGCGTAACGCCGCCTCTTGCCACACCGTAAGATGTGGGAAAAAGGCGGGCGTTATAGGTTGGTATCAGAGCAGTTTGCCATCTCACTACACACACATCAAGCCTTCATCCTGCCGCTTCCAAGTAAATACCTCTATGCATACCTTATGTTTTTTAGGATTCTAGAATATGCGAGTATGAATGATACCCTATGATAGAAAGTACTTTTAGGATATGTAGATATGAACGATACTTTACCTTATTTTTATGAAACCAAATACTTTAGAATTGGATATGCGGGTAGGAATAACAATAACTTATATTCGTCACTTATCTTTGTATGAAGAAAAGCATGGCTAGAAGACAGAGTAACAGACTTAATGAGACAACTCCATCGCCTGATCTGATGCAAATAGTGACCCAACTTCAGCGTCAAGTTACCGAGCAGTAGCAAACCATTATACTTTGATGAATTAGCAAGAAAATTCTACCACCCCACCTGTGAACCAGACTGCTATACCTGTCGCGCCCACGGTTACGCAAACCCCTCCGACAGGCCCGACCACTGTAGCACGACAAAAGGCTTATCTGATTCAGTGGTTGAGGCTGAAACCGGAAAATTTCTCAGGTGCTGGCGAACCATGGTACGCCCAGGCGTGGTTCAAGACAGTGGAAAGTACACTGGAGCTGCTGGACTGGCCTGAGCATGAGAAGATCAAGTGTGCCTCATTCTGCCTTTCTGGGGATGCCAGAATGTGGTGGGAAAGGGTCAAGGCCAAGAGACAGGTGAACCAGATGATGTGGTCAGATTTCGAATCAGAGTTCTTTGAAGAATTCTTCAATATGCGTGTCACAAACAAACACTACGACGAGTTCACGGAATTCCGACAGGGCAATCTCTCAGTCAATGATGTTGTGAAGAAATTTAATCGACTGGCTCATCTATGCCCTGAGCTGGTCCGCACTGAGAAAGAGAGGGTCCGACTTATGTTGAAGATGTTGCGGCCCGAAATAGCCCTGAACGTGGCCGGCGGAGTTAACAGACCGCAGACCGCCGAGGAACTGTTTAGTGGTGCCCTACTCACAGAGCACTATCTGAACAATATCAATCAGCAAAGGAAGGCGCTAAATGAAAGTAAGAATCAAGTTCACTCCGGGATTCTCGATTCTTCCTTTCATTATCCTTGATGTACTTTCCTTTAATGAGCGCTTAGGAGGTCAAAAATCCCAGAGCACCCACGCTATTGGAAGGGAGACCAAGGTGGTAAACGAAAGCCATGGAACAACCCCCAAGGGGGCCCAGCAAATAAACAGCCCAAGCCTTCTCCGTGCGTGACATGCGGAAAAAGTCACCCCGGGGAATGCCGCAAAGGTACGAACCGATGTTTCATCTGTGGAGTAGAAGGGCATATGGTGGCTTACTGCCCTACCAAGAACCAGGCTCCTCCCCAACAACTCGTTCAATACCAGGGTGCACCAACGCAATTACACTATATGCAATCTGAGCTGGAAGGTACCCCGATGTTGGAGGGCCTACCAGCTATGACAAATGCCAGGGTGTTCTCTGTCACCAAGGAGGACGCTGCGGAAGCTTCTACTGTTGTCACAGGTCAGATACTTATTTCCAGTCAGTACGCTACTGCATTATTTGATACTGGGGCAACGCACTCGTTCGTTTCTGTGCCATACACTAAGAAGATAGATATGTCACCACAAGTTTTAGACTGCAAGTTCTTAACGACCCTGCGTTCGGGAGAAATAATGACATCCACTCACGTGCTACGTGTGGTGCCAGTCGAAATCGCAGAGAGAGAACTCTACTGCGATCTGATCGTACTCGACATGCAGGATTATGATGTCATAATGGGAATGGATTTTCTGAGCAAATACGGTGCTTCTATCGAGTGTCGTAAGCGAAAGGTAATCTTTCGACCTGAGGTAGATTCTATGTTTGAATTTATCGGGGAGCCAAGGAAAAGAACCGGGAAATTTTTATCGACTCTCGAAGCACAGAAGATGTTAGACAAGGGATATACTGGATTTCTGGCACATGTGGTTGATACAAGTCAAATAAAGGACCAGAGGCTGGAAGAAGTCAGGATTGTATGCGATTACCCAGAGGTGTTCCCGGACGCATTACCAGGATTAGCTCCCGATAGAGAAGTGGAATTTGAGATTGAATTGGTTCCTGGTACTAACCCGATCTCCAAGGCACCTTACCGTATGGCGCCGGTTGAATTAAAGGAACTTTAAGAACAACTACAGGAGTTACTCGATAAGGGATTTATTCGCCCTAGTCATTCTCCATGGGGAGCTCCGGTACTATTTATTAAGAAGAAAGACGGATCTATGCGAATGTGCATAGATTATCGAGCACTGAACAATGTGACGATCAAGAACAGGTATCCCCTTCCGAGTATAGATGACCTGTTTGACCAATTGAAGGGAGCCACCGTTTTCTCGAAAATTGATCTAAGGTCTGGTTATCATCAAGTTAGAGTAAAACAGGATGATATCTCGAAGACGGCTTTCCGAACACGGTATGGGCATTTTGAATTCGTTGTTATGCCCTTCGGCGTGACAAATGCTCCTGCTATGTTTATGGACCTTATGAATCGGGTATTCTCGTCTTTCCTCGACAAATTTGTGATCGTCTTCATTGACGATATCCTTATTTATTCGAGAACCCAAGAAGAGCACGCCGAGCATCTGAAGATAGTATTACAGATTCTTCGGGAAAAGCAACTGTACGCAAAGTTCTCCAAATGTGAGTTCTGGCTCGACCAAGTAGGCTTTTTGGGCCATATTATTTCCAAAGACGGGGTTATGGTAGACCCAACAAAGATTGAAGCTGTGAATAACTGGAGCCGGCCAAAGAACGCCAGCGAAATCAGAAGCTTTCTCGGGCTGGCGGGCTATTATCGAAAATTTGTGGAGGACTTCGCGAGAATTGCAGCCCCTCTAATGAACCTCACCCGGAAAGATAAAAAGTATGAATGGACGGAAAGCTGCGAAAGAAGTTTCTTGGAGCTAAAAAGGAGACTTACAAGTGCTCCAATTCTTACCCTTCCAGAAAGTAACCAAAGCTTCGACATGTATAGCGACGCCTCCAAACTAGGACTCGGAGCTGTACTTATGCAGAGGGGTAAAGTCATTGCCTACGCCTCTAGGCAACTCAAAGAACATGAATAGAACTATCCCACTCACGATTTAGAACTGGCCGCTGTGGTCTTCGCACTCAAGATATGGAGCCATTATCTGTATGGAGCGCAGTGTAGGATTTATACAGACCACCAGAGTCTGCATATTTTTCCACTCAGAAAGACCTAAATATGAGACAACGCCGATGGCTCGAGTTGGTGAAGGACTACGACTGCGAGATCTTCTACCATCCAGGGAAGGCAAACAAAGTGGCCGATGCACTCAGCCGGAAGTCCAGTGCCACCTTGATGTCCTTATCTATATTACCCCGGCCACTCGGAAGAGAAATTATGAATTACGGAGTCGAGATCATTTCCGGACGGCTTTCTACCATGACAATATCGCCGACACTGTTCGACGACATACTGGAAAAACAAAATGGTGACCCAAGTCTCCAGAAAATCAAGCAGGAGATTCTGGAAGGAAAGGGCAATGGTTTTTGTATCGCCGATGGGGGAGTAACATACTTTAGGGATCGTCTATGTATCCCTAATGATCCGGAGCTGCGGAGAGGAATATTAACTGAAGCTCACGGAACCCCTTATTCGATGCATCCGGATCCACCAAGATGTATCAAGACCTGAAGGAGAAATTCTGGTGGTCCGGTATGAAGAGAGATGTGGCTCAGCATGTTAGCACTTGCCTGACCTGCCAACGAGTGAAAGCAGAACACCAGCGACCCGGAGGAGTTCTGCAGCCACTTCCAATTCCGGAATGGAAATGGGAAGATATCTCTATGGATTTCATTTCAGGACTTCCAGGACTACAAACGGATATGATGCAATTGGGTAATTATGGATAGGTTGACGAAGTCTGCTCACTTCCTAGCAATCAAGATGACTTATTCGATTGAGCAACTAGCTCAATTATATGTTAAGGAGATAATCAAACTTCATGGAGTTCCCAAGACCATCATCTCAGATAGGGATGGTCGTTTTACCTCACATTTTTGGGAGTGCGTCCAGAAGTCTCTCGGTACTAAACTACGATTCAGTACCGCTTTTCACCCTCAGACTGACGGGCAAACTGAACGAGTAAATCAAGTACTGGAGGACATGTTGCGGGCTTGTGCCCTGGATTTCGAAGGGAGTTGGTGCCGATACCTATGTTTAGCGGAATTCGCTTACAATAATAGCTACCAAGCTACTATCAGAATGACACCTTATGAGGCCTTGTACGGGAGGAGATGTAGGTCTCCAATCTATTGGTACGAGGGTGGTGAAAAGAAGGAAATGGGGCTCAAGACGGACCTTATCGACGACACCACCCGAGCTATACAGAACATTCAGCAACGGATAGAAGCTGCTCAGAGCCGGCAGAAGAATTATGCGGATGTCCGGCGTAGGCCACTGGAATTTGAGGTTGGAGATTTGGTATTTCTCAATGTGGCTCCCATGAAAGGGGTAACAAGATTTGGGAAGAAAGGAAAACTAAGTCCACGTTATGTGGGACCATACCTAATTCTGAAAAGAGTCGGCAAGGTGGCATATGAGCTAGAGCTGCCTCAAGAGATGTCGGCTATTCACAACGTGTTCCATGTGTCAATGCTCAAGATGTGTATTCCAGACACAGATCAAGTGATCGAGCCACAGACGGTACAAGTTCAGGAGGACCTAAGTTTTGAAAGCCGACCTATCCAGATCTTGGATCGGGAAATCAAAAAGCTAAGGAACAAGGAGGTACCCTTAGTCAAGGTCCTATGGCAAAGTCAAAGGTTCGAGGAAGCTACCTGGGAACGCGAGGACGAGATGAGACGCAAGTACCCGGAGCTATTTTAAGTTCGAGGACGAACTTTCACGAGGTATGGTGGATTGTAATGACTCGGAAAATTTTCTTAATAATTTCTTTAAAAATATTGATCATGTCTAGATAGATTTTCGAGGAACATAGAGATACTAGTACGAACCTTAGCATATTCATGATTTTTCATGTAGATTAGCTAAGTAATAATGGTCCCTTCTAATACCATGGCCATTAAGGGACCTTAGGTAAAATTTTATCATGAATGAAATGGATTTAAATTAGAAATATTAACATAAACCTTAGTGGGCTCTTATATGGGCCGTAGCAAAAATAATTATAAAAGTAATAAAAAGAAGTGCATGCACCAAGGATTGAACCTTGGACTTAGTGTATCATCATGCATGTACTAACCAATTCACCTAGCAAGGGAGTGCTAGTAGAGAATGAAGAGGATTTTGGTTAAGGCTTAGGGAAGTGAAGAGTCATCATGAGAAGAGGCACCATGGCCCTTCACTTGCCCCCTTCATGTAGTATAAAAGAGAGGGGAAGGGAAGAGACAACTTAGCACTTAAGTCATTGTTCTCTTCTTCCACCAACACTCCTTCTCTCCCTCTTCTTCCTTCTCCTAGCCAAAACCCACAAAGGGTTTGTCTCCCTTAGAAAAGCTTCACAAAGGACTCCATCTTCAAGATCTAAGGGCTTCCTACAAGGCTACAAGGGCTAGGGGTGGTCTAGGGTCAAGGAGGTTTTCTTTTGGCTTCTCTATTCAAGGTGATTATCAAGATAAACCAAGGTAAGACTCCCTCACCTATGGTATAATAGTTTTTCTTGATGCTTACCATGATTCAAGTTTTGTTGGAGATATATATGTTGAGGAAACCATGAGAGATGATCCTTTAGGATTTTCGGCCAAGACATGGTTCCAAGTCTAGGATGATGTTAAAACTTTATTTAGGTTTCCTAATGTTTTTCTATGGTAAATAAGGAATAAATTATGAGTTATGAAATTTTTGATGGCACCCTAGGACCCTTTACGAGTTTCGGCCACCACCTCTAATCCATGGTTAGGATTAGATTTAACCTCTAAGCATGTCATCTATGATTGCTTATGATCCTATAATATTGATTGTAAATGGTATAAATTTTTCATGGGCCTAGACCCCCTCTAGGGTTTCGGCCATGACCAAGAATAGGGCTAGAACTTAGGGTTAGCCCCAATTATGGGTTCTCATGGCTCCCTGGGGTATTGTATGTATTGTATTGGATGTTAATTGTGAAGTATGTGAATTTTTCATGGACACATTACCCTTCTAGGGTTTCGGCCAAGACAAGAATTAGGGCTAGGACTTAGGATTAACTCCAATTAAGGGTTCTAATGACTCCCTATGGTAGTGTATGTAATTGTATGTGAATAGGTTCAAGGATGTTGTATGGTTTCTGATAATGTCCAAACCCTAAGTTTATATGTTATGCATTATGACTCTGTATGTTATGTTATGTATCATGTTCAAGTAGTATTTATTTATGAATGTCTTCCATCATATGTTACGAACACATGTGTCAAAGAAGTATGCATGTGTTAGGATAAACACTTTGGACATATGTATAAGATATTATGTAGACTTATCCATGTTTAGGCTGAATGTTATGAACCTAGTTAGCAAGTATCATGTTCCTACGAATCTTACCCCTGCATGTTTTATGATAGATACCATGATCATGTATGATATGTGATATGTGCCATGTATGTAATGCATGCTTCCTGAGGTACCGTGATCATGCAAGCTTTTGAACTAGGATGATGTTTATACTTAGGACATAATTATGTATGTATGTCATGTCTTATGAATGGAAAATGATGAATGAAGATAAGGTTCATGCTTTCGAGGCGTAATGATGATATGGAATGAAAATGATGAATGAAGATAAGGTTCATGCCTTCAAGGCATAATGATGATGTAAGCATTAAGAATGAATGATTATGCCACGTATGTTTTATGAATGAAGAAGCATGTGAAATTATTTTATTTTATGAATGGGCTTGTACCGGACCTAAGTAAGGTCCACGGTTCTGGACTACCGATGAAGCTGTCCATGGTTCTGGACTACCGATGAAGCTGTCCACGGTTTTGGACTACTGATGAAGTTGTCCACGGTTCGGGACTACCGATGAAGCTGTCCTTACCCTAGTAGGTCGAGATTAGCTACCACGTATTTACTTAGGGATGCGCGCACATGATGTATGTATGTGATACAAGCTAGGGCCCCATGATATTATGATTATGTTTAAGTATTTATAAGTATGATTTTCAAATAAGCATCCTTATGTATATGCACTTGACTCATGCATCCATTCATGTTATGCATTTATGCTAAGAATATGCTTATGATATGCTCATGATTTATGCTAAGAATATGCTTAAGAATATGCTCATGATTTATGTTATGAATATGCTCATGATTTATGCTAAGAATCTGCTTATGATATGCTCATGATTTATGTTAAGAATATGCTCATGATTTATGCTAAGAATCTGCTTATGATATGCTCATGATTTATGCTAAGAATCTGCTTATGATATGCTCATGATTTATGTTAAGAATATGCTCATGATTTATGCTAAGAATCTGCTTATGATATGCTCATGATTTATGCTAGGAAAATGCGTATGATTTATGCTAGGAGTATGCTTATGAATTGTGTTAAGAATATGCTTATGATTATGTTAAGAACCATGCCATAATAAATGTCTTTTATGCTTACGTTTCATGTTAAAACCATGTCCTGTTAAATGTTTAATATGATTACTTTTTATGTGATGTATGGTTTTAGTGAGTAGGAAAGGGTCTTACTAAGCCTGTGTGTTATAGTCTTATTTTCTTATACCGCAGATCAAGCAAGAGGGTATTAAAGGAAGCAGCAGGAGGGGCAAAAGTGTGTGTGTGGCAGTGACATGGCAAAGGATTCTTCTATTTATACTTGTTGCATGTCTTGTGTTTTGAAACGCCTCCTTAGGTTCTATGCTATACTTATGATAGTTATGCCTAAAGAATAACTTACTACTTATGATGCTTATGGATAAGTTACTTGCTACTTATGATGCTTATGGATAAGTTATGGAATGTTTATATCATGATGCTACGTATGCTGTTAATAGGCTAAGTTACAATATCACGATGTTCATGAATGATAGTTAAGGCATATATACATGATTCAAGTATTAGTTGCATGGTTAAACGAATGTGTAATAAGTTTAAAAAAAAAAGAGGAAAAAAATTTATTCCGCTGCATTAAGATGTTCATATTCCCCTATGTATGTTAACGTAACGCCGCCTCTCGCCACACCGTAAGATGTGGGAAAAAGGCGGGCGTTACATCTTGTCAACCTAACTTTTTGACAAGTAAGATCGATAGTTGGTTCACTTCGGCTCTGCGAAATAATAGCAGTGACTCCGATGGGGAGGATACTATTATTCACATCCAAGTGTGCACCATTGCACGACACTAAGAAAATTATTTCCGATTATATGGCTTCCGATGGGGAAGTACACACTCTCTTTAATAATGTTCTATAGTCTTTTTCGACCCAGTGATCCGCAGAACAAGTCCATTCGATGGGGAGGAAGACACCAGAGCCGACGCGCAGACTTGTTCGCATCACTTATCAATTGTAATGGAAGCCGTGGGACCCTTTGGGTCCCTCTCCCACTTAGTAATTTATCTCGAGGAATTTTCTAGCACTACCATACAACCAAGCACATAACCAATAATATGAAAATAAAATAAAGAAAATCCTAGATTTTCCAACTTTCATGGCCCTTGGTCTCTAATGCGCCTCCTGTCGTGTCGTCACTTTGTCTGCTCCTCCCTTCCTTCTGCGCGAGCTACCTTGAGGGATCTCCGAGCCGAAATGAATAGCTTATTATTTACATCATCGATCCTATACTCCCCAAAGGAGTGTATATGAAATCTACATCAACTGTAAATAAAAAACTCGGCTAAACATGTGTCATATTTAATTACAAAAATTAAATACCTAGCCTCGTCAACCCCGAGGATTAATTAATAACAAAAATTTGCAAATAATTGCAAAAATTAACAAATCCTAAACACACAAAGCCGGAATCCTCAGCTCTGATACCAATTGTTGGGTATGGCTTGGCGGGTTTTCTTAGTGAATACTTGTTCAATCTAAGAGACCTCTCCATGTCTATGGATTAAAAATTAATCCGAATGGAGACTCGTCCGACCATCTCGTGCCGTATCGAACGATTCAAATTACAACTTAGCCAATTATCAAAATCGGCCTTGTAATTTGCTCGATCGTTCGACCATGGAAAAGGCGATGAGTTGATTGCCGGCTTTTGTGTTTATGGTCGGGGTCCAGTTAATAAATTATTCATCATGATTCAGAATCAAAATAATAAATTAACAAACATAAAATGACGAGGCAAACATAACAAGCACATGTATGACATAAGGTTAATTGAAGGAGCATGGAATGAGTTATACCTTTCCGATTACCTCGCGATCATCTACCTTATGTCCCTCCCTTCGTGGACATCGTCTGGGTGATGATCTACCATGAACCGAGGTCACCGAAGTACTCCAAAAGGATCTTCTTCTTGCCTTGGCCGAAAACCTAACCCTAGCCTTCTAGGGTTTTTCCGCCGCAAGCTTCTTGCCGCCTCTCCCTTTGCGCCGCCGACAGCCGGAGAAGCCCAAGGGCCTCCGGACCGACTTCTCACCTTGAGAGGAAGAAGAAGAAGAAGATGAAGAAGGAGATAGAACTCCTTCTTCCTTTCCCAACCGGCCGAAAACTCTATACTATCCCTCACCTTGCGCCGCCGCAAGCCTCCCTCTTACGCCACCTCCTTTCGGCCACAACCGCTTGCTCCCTCACCGCCGATCACCACAAAGGCAAGGGAAGAACCCTACCATATCCTTGGTGATCCCAGCCGAGTGATGGAGAAGAGGAGAAGAAAAGAGAAGGAGAACAATCTCCTTCTGTTGCGCCGGCCAAAACTTGGAGGAGAAGAGAGAAAAGGAGAGAGAGGTAAAAGAGAGGCCTTGGGTGTAATCTCTTGGATCTAGCCTTGGTTTCATGATCTCCTAGGGTATTTATAGGGTATTTATAGGGCTAACATTGGAACCAATCCATGGTTCATTTTAATTTCCATGAAAAATAAACCAAACCTTGGTTTATTATATAAAAATTTATATCATCCATAATTTTATAAAACAAACCACACAATTGGTTTATTTTATAAATTGAACCAAAAACTTGGTTCTCTCCCTTTGTTGTGGCCGGCCAAGCAATGAGGGTGGAGACCCTCTTTGGCCGGCCCATCCAAGCCACGCCCCAATGAATTAAACTCATTTAATTCATCTATTAAGTCTTCAAAAGACTTAGCCATTTTACGCTTCCGATGCGTCTCTGAAAAATTCAGATTCGACTATCGTTTGGCTTAACCAAACCTAATCTCTCTTGATTGGAAAATCTAATTTTCAACTCGTTTTAAATCCCTCGGATTACTCGTAGTGCGTGTGACTAAATAGGCTTTCGATTTATGTTGGCCGTCTATAATTAACCAATTATAGAACGATCATGAGTGACACCTAGTAGTACATCATGATCCCCAATTAATCGAAAGAACAACGGTTGACCTCAGAAACTATTCTGAAACCCTTCAGCAGCTATAATGAATCGTGCCCCATTCCCTTCACCATCTTATACCCACTTGGTTCAGGACATGGTCTATGTGTTTCAGTCCCCACTAGGCTGACTACGTCACACCTAGCCCAAGTAACGTTTTCTCGTCCTACGGATTCTAATTACTCTCATGTATTTAAGAGATTCATACTCTGAACATGTCATGCTCTGGCCAGAGGCTTCGAGTAACAATCCGACGATAGGCCTTGGGTATACATCTCCTCGCAAGGAGTGGTGAATCCTTTGTAGGTTGTTCAAACATCTTCGGGCACTTCGGCTTATACCCAATCATCCTGGGTCCACACCTCCTTGGAGATGCTTGCTTAAGATGTCAAAGTATAAGTCTCCATGACCAAGATGACTTGAACACCGCAAGTCAAAGGAACATCGCACTTAAGCTGCAGTAAGAACTTCATTGACGTATCTATATGTAGACTACCATATGAAGTTTTACAGTCAGTCACTCCAATGAACTAGTTCCCTTAACTAGCATTCATGTTTATCTCCGGGTATCCTAATGTCACCAGCTAGTGAGAATCAGTTGATTAGAGAATAACCCATGTTAGTCTCAACAGAATTGATAGTGTCCGTATTTATCAATTCATCGACTAGGGACAATTTCAATACTTCACAATTGCACATGTAGAGATAATCACTAGTTGTGAATTCATCACAAATTCTCTCATGCTATGAATTGTATTGCGGACATTCAGTAAATGAGTTTAATATCTCAATCAAATACATAAACATGTATACTCAAATAGTGAATATTCATTTATTAAAATAAATGATTACAATCATAAGGCGATTGCCTTAGGACATTTTTCTCATATCACTAACAGAATAAACCTTGTTTGACTTCTAGTTGTATCTCCCTACATGTTCCTTTATTATGCTTTGAGAATCATAAAAGATAGTTAAGTCTGATTATTGAGTTTTGGTTTCCTTGGTATGCTTAGGGACATTAATTGCATTTAGTCATTTGTTGTGCTGATGAACTCTATCTTGTTGGATTAAGCATGACGTTTTATTGTTCACCTAGTGAGGATATTGTCATGCCTATCCTTAATCCTCTTATGTGTGATAGCATTTGTGATATTTGACACTCTGGAACTTGCTTTGATTCTTTTTGAAATTACAATAGCATAAGCTTACATGAATATGATGGAGGCAACCTTTCTCGTTGAACTCTTAGTTTTCCTCTCATTTGTTATTGTTACTACTGAGCATTTCACCTATTATTTTCATATTTCATTGTCTTTCCTTTGTCAGATCTTTTCATTGTCATTACATTCTCACTGCCATATCTTTATTAGCTTATTCTTCCGTTGAACATGCAATGAGAGCATGGGGTGATTGCATGATGAGTTACATTTTTATTTCTCTATTATCAGCCTCTATTATTGCAAGTTTTAGATGTTATCATGCTTTGCTACATTGCCCGAGACGGGCAAGTTTTAAGTGTGGGGGGGGGAGATAAGTGTGTATGGACGAATGCTTGTTGAAAAAAAATCTCTCTAAAAAAAAGTCTCTCTGTGAAAAAAAAAAGAAAAAAAAGAGAGAAATGAAAAAAAAACAAAACAGAAGTAAAAAAAAAGAAAAAAAAAGAAAAAAAACACAAAGGAAAAGAATGAGAAATTAAAGAGAGTGAAAAAATTTCTCAAGCATTCAGGATTTTGTTAGTGATGAACAAAAAGGAATATTTTCTTGATGTGTACTCTTTCGATATTATTGTTTAAAGAAATTCAAGAGTTATGTTGTTAATCCATACATGCATTTTGAGAGATGTTGTAAGTGGTTGATGTGTAGTGCATTGAGAATGTGCAAGGAGAATTGTGAGTGTTGGATGTTTGGGTGAGTTCTTATTTTGGCCTATTGTTTGATTGTATACATCATGTTAATTACCCCAATTCTCTCATATTCTCTTTGATTTCCTTTGTTATCTACCCTTCTTGCTTGTTAGCACATGGTTTCATCATTAGTCCTTGAAAAGTTCTCTTGATTTGTGTACTTATGTTATAGTAGTGGAGAAGTAGAAGATAAGCAAGCATATGGTAGTGCAATGTCATGAATATTTTGAGAGAACTCTACTTCCATATTTATTTTTTTTGTGAGCATCAGTGCATATATTCATTTTGGGTGGTTTTTGTCATGCTTAGTTTATTCAAGTTGATGAAATTACCATGTTTTTGACTTATGTGAGATTTGGAACCATAAATACATGGATTCTTGAGACTTGATGATCCTAAGTAATTTTCTTTTATTATTCCTCAAGTATTGATAGGGGATGTAATGTTTGGGAGATATGTTGTTTTCTTTGAGTTTTATTTACTTGCCCGAGACGTGCAAGAAGTAAGTGTGGGGGAGTTGATAACCACCATTTTATTGATTGTTTTAGGCTCTAAAATCCATGTTTGATCCACATTTTATATGCTTAAGTTTGTAATTGTATTATGTTTCATGTATTTCCCCTATTTTGGCTTTTAATAAAATCTTTGTATATTTGGGATACTTTTTTGGCACTAAATTTGAATATCATTTTGTTGGCTTCAAATGATCATGGACCAAGATCAAATCGGGTTAGACTTGAGTCAGCATTAGATCCAGATCAAAAGGATAAAGCATCGGATTAATAAGAGCCGTCCATTCCAAAGAACGGCTAGATCTGAGCCATCGGTCAACTTCTGGTCAATCCGAGTTCAAGATAAAGTCAATCATGACCATAGATCAAGATCTAAAAATTTCAGCCAAATCAGCTGTGATCTGACCGTTGGATCAAGCTCAAGATGTTCTAGACCATCCATTCAAGAAAAGGGAAGATCTGGACCATCCACCACTGATCTGGTTAATCCGAGCTGGGGATAGGTAGATCAGGACCATTGATTGGGATCTGTGGAGTTTGGTTCAGATCTGAAGAGATTCGACCGTTGGATGAAGTCAAATTGATCTCAGCCGTCCGTTGCTTCCATCATCATATGGCTGAACCCAAGGCATTGAGTGAACCCAACTGCTGAACCAGAGGATTGAGCTGTGAGCTCTGGCTTGGCTGGATTCGCTGAACCCATGGACCGAACCCAGGCTAGCTGAACTCGAGTGAAGAGCTGAGCTGAGCTGAAATTTAATCTGGATTGACTGGACCGAACTCAAGCGCAAGTTGAGCCAAACTCAAGCGCAAGCTGAACCAAACCGCTGAAGCCGAGACATCAAAAGGGCAGAGATCCCGACTCACTCCATCCGCTCCACCCTCACCGCCCGCGACTTCCTCTCTATCCTCATCGCCGCCGGACGGACCATCAACGCCGATCACAAGCTAGGGCTCTGGGCGTTCCGAACCCTAGCTGAACTTCCCCATCTCATTCCATCGCAGTTCATCGCCGTCGGCGAGACGAGCTAGGACTCTGGGGGTTCCGAACGCTAGCCGAACATAGCCGTCGCAGCATGTCCAGCACCACCACAGCTAGGGCTTTGGGGGTTCCGAACCCTAGCTGACATCTATTCATCCACTCCACCGCAGATTTTCTTCCCAGCTTTTTCTTCCTAGCAGATTTCATTTCCTAGCAGAGTTTTTCTTCAGCATTTTTCTTCAGCAGTTCTTTCCAGTCGATTTCTTCACAGCAGCTTAATCTCCTTTCACAGCTTCATTTCCGGCAGATTCCACAGCTCTTCTCATTTCCAGCAGTTGGCAGTTCCTTCATCAACAACTTCTTTCAGCAATTCAGTTAGCAGCAGATTTCCATCACAGTTCCTCTTCTTCAACAGCTATGGGCAACAACACAATTCAATTCTAATTTCTTTCCAACAGCCGACACAACTCTTCCTTTCAGCTGATCGGCAGCAGTTTTTCTCATCACAGAAGTTTTTCTCATCACAGCAGCTTCTTCATTAGATTAACTGGTGGTTTAATTGCGTTGTTAGTTGAAGATTGCTTTTATTTGATGAATGTTTGTGATAAATGTGAATGCTTGTAATTGATTGATCTTCCCCAATTTAAATTGCACGCACTTGACGCCATTTAGAACATGCTCAACTTGTGTTTGATTAAATGCCCCTTAGAACGATTACTGTCAATTGTGATGTTTCTTAGTTGCTTAACTTCTATTTGGATTGTTTTTCCAATTGCTTAAGTTTCATGTCTTCGTTTACATGCAATTAAGTTAGGAAATTAGATTTCTTTAATGCTGTAGGTTTTGTTCCATGTTAGTTTTGTTGATGCTTAATTTCTAGTTGTCTTTTTCGTTACTGCACTTGTAATTAGGTTAAATTAGATTTCCTTACCTGTACTGTCTTTTCTTAATTAGACTAGATTTCATACCTGCTTTGCTATGTCTTTTCGTAGTCTTAAAAGTTCAAATCCAAACCCCAGTTTGATATCAAAAATCCAAAAACAATAAAATACGATATTGAGAATTATCATGCACCAACTACATTCGTTGGGAGACGACTCGAGTTACTCTATGCTACATTAGTTTAGAGGAGTTCGATACTTACATTGTATTTGATACTCGCGGTACGACACGCGAGCCTTATCATTCACCTATCTTTTGGCCTTGACCCTTTCCCACCACATTCTGGCGTCCCCAGAAAGGCAGAATGATGCACACTTAATCTTCTCATGTTCATGCTTGTCCAGCAGCTCCATTGTACTTTCCACTGTCTTGAACCACGCTTGGGCGTCCCATGGTTCGCTAGCACCCGAGAAATTTTCCAGTTTCAGCCTCAACCACTGGATCAGATAAGCCTCTTGTCGTGCTACAGTGGCTGGGCCGGTCGGAGGGGTTTGCGTAACCGTAGGCGTGACGGGTGTCACAGTCTGGTTCGCCGGTGGAGTGGTAGAATTTTCTTGCTGGTTCAACAAGGTATTAATGGTTTGCTGCTGCTCGGTAACCTGATGCTGAAGTGCGGTCACTAATTGCATTAGGTCGGGTGATGAAGTAGTCTCGTTAATTCTGTTACTCTGTCTTCTAGCCATGCTTTTCTTCATAAAAGACAAGTAATGCTAATATAAGTTATTGTTATTCCTACCCACATATCAAACTCTAAAATATTCGATATCATAAAGTAAAGTAAGGTATTGTTCTTATGTACATATTCTAAAAGTACTCTCTATCATAAGGTATCATTCATACTTGCATATTCTAAAATCATAAAAGGAAGTAAGGTATGCATAGAGGTACTTACTTGAAGCTGCAGGAAGAAGGCTTGATGTGTGTGTAGAGAGATGGCAAACTGGCTCTGATACCAACCTGTAATGCCCGCCCTTCCTTCCCTACGGTGTAGGCGAGAGGCGGAGTTACACGAACATAAGTATATCTATATGGACATCTTAATGCAGCGGAATAATTTAAAACATTATACATATGCGTTTAAACCATACAATTATAACTTGAATCATGTTGACACATCATAGCTATCATTCTTAAACATGGTTACATGGTAAACTTAGCATGGTCATAACATAAAAGAAATAAGACATAGCATGTAAGACATAACATATGAGACATAACATTCTTGAACTTGTTTGCATAATTGTTCTTTAGGAAAAACCATCATAAAGTATAGCATGAAACTAGAGTTGACAATGCAATACATAAGAAGTTGTTCTTTAGGAAAACCATCATAAAGTATAGAATGAAACTAAAGATGATAATGCAAATCATAAGACATATGACAATTATGAATAATAGGATCTTTTCTTTTTCTTTTGCCATGTCACTGCCACACACACACACTTGTCCCTCCTGCTGCTTCCCTTAGCTAGTATCCTCTTGCTTGATCTGCGGTATAAGAAAATAAAACTAATAAGCACATAAGCTTAGTAAGACTCTTTCCTACTCACTAAAACCATACGTCGCATACAGTCAATGAAAAGGCATAACATAGAGAGTGTAACATTAAACAAAAGCATATCATGAATCGGTACTCATAAAGCATTTGACATGAGGAGGCATATAAATGTACATGGAAATACATAATCATATGGAAGTGCTTAACATGAAATGAAAATGCATAGAGCTCATGACATAAAAATACTTGACATAAATATAAGCACATAACATACTTGACATGACATAATTCTTGACATAAACATAAGCATATAACATACCTGACATGGAATAGATGCATAACATGAATGAATGCATGGGTTAAAGTCACATAACATAAAGATGCTTATTTGAAAATCATAATTATAATTACTTGAACATAAATCATAACATCATGGGGGGCCCGGCTTGTACCACATACATACATCCATCATTTGCGCGCATCCCTAAGTAAATGTGAGGTAGCTAGTCTCGACCTACTAGGGTACTAGGTTACCTTCAACCTAGGGACAACTGCGGTAGTCCAGAACTAAGGCTTTCATGAGGAGCCCATCCCTGTTGGACAGCTGCGGTAGTCCCAGAACCGAGGACAGCTGCGGTAGTCCTACACCGATGCTTTCATAAGGAGCCCATCCCTTGCACCTTACTTGGGTCCGGTACAAGTCCATCCATAAAGTAAAATAACTTCACATGCTTCTTTTTACATCATATTTCATCATTCATAGAACTTACATAGCATAATTGAAAACATAAACATGATCTTAATACATGAAGCATGGTATAAAGCATACATAGCATTTCATCATTCATAGTTCATGCATAACATCATATGACATCATCTTCATTCATCGTCTTCATTCATAAGGCATGACATACATTCATAATTATGCCTTAAGCATAAATATCATCTTAGTTCATAGAGCTTGCATGATCATGGTACGTAAGGTAAGCATCCATAAATAAGTTTTTACATACATGGTACATATCACATAGCATACATGATCATGGTATCTATCATAAAGCATGCATGGGTAGGATCCATATGAACATGATACATTGTCACGCCCCGAGACCATTGGAGCCGGTGATCCAATATAAAATCGGACAACATCTCCCCTATCCGGCGGACAATTTACATAAACATACAACACACGCAGTTATAAATTAGGCCTCAGGCCTCAAAACAGATATATATAATATGGAAATAATGACAACACAATATAAAACACCGTAAAAACTCACCTGAGCTGCTTCTAGGGCAGGCGCGCAGCAAAACCACATCACAAAAGCCCAACAAAGGACTCAAAAATACAATACCGTAAGAATAAATCCAATACAAGTCCACCGTAACAAAACGAATACAAAACAGCTACTATGCTATCAAAGAAAACCAAAATCAGCGGAAGCACCCATCCAAATGGAGTCGTAGGGACCCGGGACCGGCAACTGGACTCCTCCGGCAAGCTATCAACCTGAAACAAAAATATTACGACGGGTGGTGAGTCCAAGTGGACTCGCGGGTATATAGATAGATATGCATGGCTGAACAAAATAGCTGAATAAGCTATAAAGAAACAACAGGATACAGTCTCAATAGGAATAGCAGAATATGCGTAACTGAAAATAACAACTGACTGTACATACCAGAAATCAGTCTATCCATACCATAAAAGACTCGTACCGACACGAGCAAGTGCAGGGTCATCAAACCACCCATAAGTATATCCTGTACATGCATGTCAAACAAGTGCAGCAAATAAATGCAGCAATCACAATCAAAATGCACAATGCATCATATGCACATGATGCAATGTCATGGTCACACCCTAATGCCAGTCAAGCCACCGAGACAGGCGATACTGTGTCGGCTGAGTGGGTAGAGCTGTGACACTGTACGTACTCTGCTATCACTGCTCCTGAGTGACCGAGTGGACAGGATGCTGGCGGGGGACCACCCCCCTACCTCATGTATATATGAGGGAGCGTCGCTCTCATCTCCTCTGGTCTATGGGAAGAGAAGGGATCCCTAGCTGCTACCATGCACTGGAACCACCCTCCAAATAGTGACCGTGCGGAGCAATACCGGGCAAATGCACACACCCAATGGTATCCACTAACCCATGAGTGGCCGTGTGTGCATATCATGTACCGGAAGATGATAGGCTCAACCACAAGGGAGTCACTGATCGCCGGTATGCAACAGTGCAGGTATGGTGCATGACTCAAACACATGCAACCCCTACCAGGTCATCATACATAACTCAACATAACATGCACTGGTTAATCACAGGTATAATAACCTAACCATCATGCATCTAAGTGGACATGCAAGTATTAACAGAATCAATCAATGCAGATATCAGGTGACATGCAACAATAACCCAATCAGTTCATATCTAGACACACGGGCAAGTATGACCAGAATCAACCAATGCAAATACAGGTGACATGCAACAATAACCCAATCAGTCCATACCTAGACACACGGGCAAGTATGACCAGAATCAACCAATGCAACCACACAATGGTATACTAATCCCTATCCACAAACTCATGCTCATACCAATGCTATACAGAATCAGATAACAAATAAACGAGACTGTATAGAAGGAAATTTAGATCATATCCAAGGTCAAGCATAAGTATCAAGCAGGATAACAAAACGGTAGCAGAGAAAGGTCAATATCAGCCTACTGCATCAATAACAAATATAACCATGCATAAAGATAAAGTGGAGCTACAGAAGACAAGCAGGAAGTACCCACCTCCAAGTAAGTGAAGTCCGTATCAAATGAGATAGAATCACCCGTCAAAGAAGTCCAACGTAATCAATCAGTGTCCTGTATTAAAGGGTATAATTTTAGCTACCATAACAAATGATAACTAACCACACATAAATATACCCTTAATAAAACTACTCTAAAGTAATTCAGTGATTAGTTCCCACTTAGTCCAACTCCTGATCCATTTTATGTTTAACCCCGAGCTTAACCCAAGTCATCACCTCTCCACCACAGTGGAATACAATCCTTAGAAACCACTAACCAAATCATGATCATGCTAGAATAGGTATCCAAAATTGAAAGTATACATGGCAAACTCCATTTAGAGGTGAACAGCTCTACAAACCGAACACAGGACCAGAAGAAGGAAAAAACACCAAGATCAACAATACTATACCTAACATAAATGCATCCCTTCCACATCATGGTTCAAACAACGCCTCTGATCCATTCTCATTCCAACTCAAAAACCATAGCAGAGTATTAAGTTTGTGAAACTAACCCACCATTCAATCTGAAAACACCATTTCATCCATAAATCAAACACGAAACATTCTATAGAATCTGAATTCAAAACCCTGATCACAAATACTGAAATCCTGGCAATAAATCAACTCCCACTGATCATTCCGAGAACCCAAAAAATCTATTGTAATTACTGATCCAAGAACATAAGTCAACCACTAACCAAACAAAATCGATCAAATCCCAAATCAATAGAAGCTCAGATCTGAACCCATCAAAAAACCTAGCACGGTGCATTTCACAGCACAACTTTAATCCCAATCCAAATCAGAACAGAATCCATTCAGAATAACCAAACAACAATATGATCAAAACTAGCCCAGATCAAGAACATAGGAACAAAATCAAATCCAGAAACCTTTAGAACAAGCTAACCTTACCTAATTATTTCCGTCTCCAAAGCTTGGCTAAGCTTCGCTCTGAGGCAAACCCAACGAATGTATCCCTCACGAATCTGCCATGAATTGGATGATTACCACCCACTAAAGGTCAAGAGAACCCTATTACCGCATATCTACACACTCACCTGACCGGAGATGAAATGCTCAGTCGTTGGCACAACTCGCAGCAT
The DNA here is from genome assembly GCA_024364735.1 of Boesenbergia rotunda. NCBI lineage: Eukaryota > Viridiplantae > Streptophyta > Magnoliopsida > Zingiberales > Zingiberaceae > Boesenbergia > Boesenbergia rotunda. The sequence goes on along the minus strand of JAGFNQ010003739.1, from coordinate 144,402 downwards.
CTCCATTTGGCTCCGATCGCCTGCTCTAGGTCAAGAAGGGGAAGGAGATCTCGAAGCAAGCGTGGGGAGGAGAAGAGAAGGAAGGTCGGCGTCGACGGGAAACACAGCTAGGGCAGGATCGATCGACGTCTGGCTCGAGTGCAAGGAGGAGGAAGAAATGGGGTGTCGGCGGAGGCTGAGGCGAATCCGGTGGCTGGCGTCGGGTGAGCTGCGGTTTAATTAGGGCAAACTGCAGCTAATGGAAGAGGGGTATAAGTGAGGTAAAGTTTGCACAAAAGCCCTCCTTCTTTACCTATTTAGATTTGAACCCTTAAGTTTAAGTTTAATCACACTTAAGCCCTCAAAACTTAAGTTTAAAAACGATTAAACCCTCTAATTCCAATTTGGGTCTCGCAAACCCTACATCTTCTTCCGAAAAATTCTCCGGAGCAGGATAAAAATGTCGGATTTAACATCCTCCCCCACTAATAAAAATTTGGTCCCCAAATTTCATTATTCCTTATATGGCAAACATTAGCAGCTAAACATGTCCGTACACATCATGAGTAACCACTTCGTCTGATACCCTAAGGTTACACCGCTACGGAGCAATTGGAGATATCAATCCAGAGATTATCATCCAATACCAAATACACCCGAAAAACCAATCAATCCTCACACCTATCCAAGGGGTTCAACCCTAGGATCACTGGCGCCAAGTCTATACTCCGATCCTCAAACATAAAACGTCGAATCCATGAGTATCACCCAAGTATCCCCAAATCAAATTTCACAATATCCACCAATAAATCATACCATATGCTACCTCACTAACAAACTTTCAAACAATCCACCACAAAAACATCATATATGCACTNTAGTTTTGTTAGATAATTGATCCTAAAGTAAATCACCAAGAACTAGTGGCACTTGGTTAAGAATTGGAAGGTTAATTGAAGATGTGTGATTCTTTTATGAATTGTCTGATCCATACCGGCCGGCAAGGTAAAGTTCCTTCCTTGCCTTTCACACCGCCGCATACCATCATCATCCATGCAATCCTACTGGGTCGCAGCTTCACCTCTTCATCCATCCCCTGTACCTTGGCATCCTCCCCAAATTTCCGGCTATACTTCGCTGATCTGGCAGCTTCCTTCAAGGTCCAAACTGATCATGATGGGAGACAACATTTGTGCCTAGCTCCTTTAGCCATCTGCGCTTCGATGCTGACAGAAATCCAGCCTGGATGGCCGGAGCTCCGGCCCCCAACTTATTCCTCCACGAAGGCACAATTCATCGGTAGTAATAGTGGGTGGCTATATGTTGACGACCTCTAGAGCTCGCTGTTCACTCATGGCAGCTGCCGAATAGTGGGTGGCTATATGTTGACAGCCCCTTCCCCTTTGACTGGCATCAGCCCACTCCATTGCCTTTTCGACCGCCAGCAGCCCATCAAATGGAGGTTGCCTCTACTCCCTCTATCCATATGCACTCCATGATCTTTATACCAGCAGGGAGCTTCTTGTTCTTTATGAATCTGATCAGAGGTTGCACTTCACCTCTCAGTTTGTGCGCTGGCTGGTTCAATGATTTCTGCGCCAGCTGGTTCAAGGAACACGATGGCCAGCGGCCATGTGTCATTGGAGGCTTAGTTGCAAGCCCAAACGTATTAGGAGTTCATTCCCAAAGCCCCATGATGCATGATGATGTCAGCCTTGCCATTGGGGGGAAATTCGAAACGTTTAGAGCTCAAATTTGAAATCAAATTCCAAAGTCAAACCTCCTTCCGTCCCATCTGCTCCCCCCTTTTGAATTTTGAATCTCCCTCGCAATGAAGCAGCTGCCCCTCTTCCCAAGTGTCCTCAAGGTCTTCACCCTCCTCAGTCTTCGCCGGAGCTGCTCCTTGACCGGCCAAGATCGCCGGAAACCAGTGAACTCGCAGAAAACAGTCCCCCAGTCGCAGAACAGAGCAGCGAACAGCCCCTGCGTCCTCGTCGGTGTCTGAGCTCGACAGCGCACCTACTGCCGCTCCTTGCCCCCTCCCGTCACCGGACCCCTTGCCGGCACTTCGTGGTACTCACCGACGAGGAGCTCTATGTGATTTCTGCAGCAGGTCCCAACTTGGAGGACAGACTATGGTCAGATCAAAAACGGAGCAGCGTTAGCCCCTGCAACCTCTCCATCGCATGAGCACTACAGTCCGGCCACCTGCTCCTCTTCCCCCGGTGTCCGACTCTTCCGCCAGCACACTTCGTGGTTTTGCGAAGCGAAGGGAGGAAAATAGAATTAGTAAGTGCGGCAAATTTTACAATCAAGACCTCCAACTTGTAATTATTGTAACTCTCCACTTATTTTAAGATTTTTAAGCGTTTAGGCACTCCGAAATTTTTATATTTAACACTGCATACCTTCCTTCACCACCGACATTGAGAGAGCACGATGGAGAAAAAGTTTTTTTTTTTGTTCTTTGTTGTTGTAAAACAAACGAACCAGATTCTTCAATTTCTTTATTTATATCCCATCAGCCGTTGATTTAATTTAATCGGTCGAGCGATATGAACTAATCTTATCCACTCACTCGCAGTTGCTTCCTCTTCTTCCTCTCGGCGATATCGATTCGGTGCAGCACGATGAGGCGGTGACGGCGGCAGAACGGCCATTGGAACTGGGCTCCGATCAAGTTAGTTTTTCTTTTCCTAATAATGGCTTCTAGAAGAATGGGAAAAACTCATATGCACCATGAGTCAAATCTTTAGGGATTGTTTCAGGCGTTTTTTCTATATGCGCTTGTGAAAAAATTTGTCTTTTGAGGAACCAGATTGTGAGATGATTATGCAGTAAGTCAATTTTTTTTTAATTTGAAGATTTACTTTGTTGACGACGGAGCACTTGAATTCACTTCGACTCATGTAAAAAAAAAATGAGTTTTTTTTTTAGGGTTTGTTTTAGAGTAAATCTTGATTTTACATTCAGAAAGTAAACTATTCCTACTATTTCATTATTATTGCTATCTCACGTTCTCAGGCATTTTCGCATGTGAGCTCTTGTTTCTCAGGCAAATTCAAAGCGATGTGAAAACATTTGATGCTTGTAAAATTTTGATAGCTTTAGTTTTTCAACTTTATTTTCAGTCCCTGTTTGATGATAAATTTGTGGTTTAGCTGCTCCTCTTTCTTTAATATCCCAATGTTGCTTTGCTTTGTGTTTGGCCTGTTTACTCAATGAAAAAAATATACAAGTTGGGTTCTTAGACAGCAAGTTGTTGAATCAGTATGGGTAAAGATTTACTTTTCAGAAAATTCAGAATGGTTTTCTGAAAACGGCTAAGTATATGCTAGATTCATCAGCTAACATATCTTTAAATGCTGGTGAACTGATGTTTAACAGGTGCATTATGCTGTAATTTCCATTTTTCGGACACTAAAAAAGGTTAAAAGGTTTGATGAAGTGACAGATTATTGGATAATTTTTTGTTAACTATCTGCAAATAAAGGGTACAACAAAGCCGAGATGCTCAAAACTATGCTCACTTGCTGCAAGCTCTACATCTCCGAAAGCCGAAATGCTCTTGCCCTGGAATTGATTGAGCATGCTGCCAAAGCACATCCAGAAGTCGTTCTCATCAACAAATTCAAGGATGAAGTCTATAATCGAGTTGGCTACACAATTGTTTCACCCCTCTCCATTAACTCTGATGCAAGTCCATTAAGGACTGCGGTGTTTGACATGGTTAAAGCAGCCTTCGAAGCTATCGATCTCGAATCGCACTGTGGAAGTCATCCTAGGCTTGGAGTTGTAGACCACATCTGCTTCCATCCCTTGGCACAAGCTACGCTTCCCCAAGTGGCTGAAATTGCAAAATCAGTGGCAAATGACATTGGCAAGAAGCTCCAAGGTTCTTGTTGCTTCTTATGTTAACTTTCAAAGTTTCATTCATCATGCTGTTGGTTTTGTAACACTTGTGCAATGCAATGCGATGCAGCCCCAACCTATCTATATGGAGCATGCGATGAAGGAGGAAGAACTCTTGATTCGATAAGAAGAAAGCTTGGCTACTTCAAGCCCAACTCGGCTGGAAATCAATGGGCAGGCACGCTGAAAACGGAGATTTTGGAGCTGAGACCTGATGTTGGTCCCCTTCAGCCTCCACCATCCAAAGGCATTGTGGTCGTAGGAGCTACACGTTGGGTCGGCAACTACAATATCCCAGTTTGGTGCACTGATATCGACTCTGTTCGGAGAATTGCGAGCAAGGTAAGGGAACGAGGAGGTGGGCTAAAATCGGTGCAGGCTATTGCCCTATCTCATGCTGCAGGCTGCATTGAAGTCGCATGCAATCTGCTTGATCCGAACATCACAGGGGCTGATCAGATACAAAGTGAAGTCCAGAGACTTGCGGCGGAGGAAGGATTCAAAGTGGGGGAAGGATACTTTACTGATTTCTCAAGAGAAAAGATTACTGAAATGTATCTTGGATCTATTTGATGTGGAAGAGGATAAAATATATTCATTCCTATCTAGCATATGGATTTTTGAATAAAAGTGTTCTTACGAGCCATTTAATATGGAAAATGGTTCACGATGGAAGATTTGCCTGGTGGTGTTGACTTGAATATGGCAATGCATGATGCAGACAGCATGGCACGCCGCCAGTTGTGTTGCACTAGTCAACTTTTGCCGGCCATTCATTATGAGCCATCATTGTATCATCTTCATTGTCCCACTAACAATTAACTGTGATCAATTAAATGAGCCATCCAATTATGCTCTCAATTAATTATAAACCTGTACACATTCAATTGCGACAATTATTTAAGTAAAATTGCACGACAATGATTAATTTTCAAGGAATATATATTTTCTTTTTCACTCTCTGATAAAAATTATATTCGTGATTTATCTTTTCATATAACCTAGGAATAGTCCGTAAAAAAAGGTTTAGGATGAACGTAATATCTTTTTCTATAATTATGTCGGTGTAATTGTAGCATGCACATATCTTTTAAAAAAATATTGCTCTAGCCTCCTAGTTATCTGGTGATTAGTTATAAACTGTTATCTCCCTTCACATAATTATGAGATAAACCGTGAGGAACGTTTTAAGTGAGCATAATCATTTTTTTTATTGCTACAATTGTTTAGTATAATTGTGAAATTAAAACATAGTCGAGCTGGTTATCACATAGTAGGCTTACAAAATTAAATAAGCGTTGAATCCGAACAAAAAAATATAATTAACGAGGTTTTTTCAACCAATCTCGGGTGATCGGTTCGGCCACACGGAAGTTTCCCACCGGCTGCCACGTTGAATCCGGACAAAGCCTAAGGAATTACCCTCCCATGTGGTGGTTAGTTTTGATTTCTTGATTTACCCTCTCTCAATGGTATGGAAAAATCATGAGATAAAATATTTCACCTTTTCTATAATTATTTAGGTGTAATTGTGAATTACCCATCTCATATGATGACTAATTTCGATTTCCTGATTTACTCTCTTCTAATAGTATAGGACAGTCGTGGAAGGGGGTACTAGAGTGATGAATTTCACCTTTTTTTAGAATTTTTAGGTGTAATTGGCCTTATAGGTTCATGCTTACCGGGATAATTGTGCTTAGTGTCAATTTCCAACGACTACAAAAATATTTTATTTGATGTTTGACCTCTCTTATATAAAAACTCACTATGTTATAGTAAAATATCTCTTGTAATTTATCTATTTACAGAGTGTATAGGATAAGATGATAACTTCATCTTTTGCTACACTTGTTTATGAGTAATTATCAAAATTATAACTCTAATATCAACAAGTGACCAATTTTAATTCTCTATTCTAAAAATTTTAAATCCTCCTACAAATTTTATCAAATAATTGGGTGAAACAACTTAACTGATTTAAATAATCTGGGGAAAAACTATGGCTTCTAAACATAGTCCATCTAAATATTCTATCTTATATTTTTTACGAACTATCAAAATTATGGTGTATCAAAAGTCGTCAATTTAATAGCGTACTTCAAGCCTTATTTTTCTTTATTTTTTTATAATTCGAAAATATTTATTTATCTTTAAACCGATTAATTTTAAAAATAACCAATTCAATCCAAAACCTAACCATTAAATCATTTCCCCAGACTCCTTAATTCCTTTCACTTACTTTAATGTCATGATTATTTACCATTTATATCTATACAGTGTGCAGTATGGATACAAATTTAGATTTTCTTATCTAGCCTCTGAGATTATGGCACTTGATAGGGTGATTCATCACTATCTCATGTATCCGTCGTACAATCCCTAGCTCCGACTTATTTTGAAAGAATTTTTTTTTTAAATAGGACGCGAATCTTAGGACATTGGGCTTCTAAACTGTCCACTGCGAGTGCTTCTCGATTTACCCTGATGATCGGAAGGGAACTTCTCCTAGATTCACATCCATATAAGGTCGGATCGATCATCCTAGATTCGTTTACTATCTGGTCAAATATATATATTTTTTTAGATTTTCTTATCTAATTTGGATTTTATCTTTTCCCCAAAATATAGCTAGATACAAAAGAGTACACCACCACCCTTCCTCTTCCTACGTAACACTTATCTTCTCAGCAATATCAACGACAATGACTCCTTCAACCTACCACTTCCTCCTCCTCCTCCTCTTCTCTTCTCCGAGTCTCATCGCCGCCCAACTGTTGTACTACGTATGCGGCACCACCGGCAACTTCACCGCTAACAGCACCTACCAAACCAACCTCGATCGTGTCCTATCCTCCCTCTCCCTCAAGGCCTCCACCTCCGGGTTCGCCACCACCACCGTCGGCCAAATTCCCGACCTCGTGATCGGCCTGGCGCTCTGCCGCGGCGACGTCAAGACCGCCGAGTGCCGCGCGTGCCTGAACACCGCGACGCAGGACGCGCAGCAGCTCTGCCCCTTCAACAGGGCGTCCATGGTCTGGTATGACTTCTGCTTCCTCCGCTTCTCCAACGTCCAGTTCCTCGGCTCCACCAGCAACGACCCGGAACTCCTCTTGGGCAACACCGCCTACGTCAGTAACCCACAACGGTTCGATCGCCTCGTCAATCTTTTACTCGACTCGATCCTCGACAGTGCGGCGGGGTCGAACAATCGGTTCGCGACGGGCGTGGTGAGCAAATTCACGGCGGAGAACCCAACGGTGTACGGTCTGGTGCAGTGTTTACCAACCTTGTCGGCGTCTCAATGCCGGCAGTGCGTGCACGGTCGGTACAGCCCGCTGCCGTCGTTCCTGCAGGGGAGGCAGGGGGGAAGGGTCCTCGGGGTGACATGCACCATGAGGTACGAGATCTATTCCTTCTTCGAAGGCGCACCCAAGGTGACACTCACAGTTCCGCTGGAAAACGCCACGCCGCCTCCGGCGCCACCTCCGCCCGCCGTCCCCTCCACCTGAAAAGGTAAGAATTGCTTATACACGCACGATCGTACCATTAGGCTTAACTAAATTAAGCTTATTACGCTAAATTATAGGTCATTAGAAATTAATCTCTACGCCGTTACAAAATTTATGTTTATATTTTTATTACAATTTTTATGATAAAATCAATTAATATTATTTTTTAAAAAAATATTTACTGGATATTTATTTTTTTTGAAGAAAAAAATACCAATAATTATCTTTTGTTAAAAACAAGCTCTTATAATTGTTCATTCACATGCTAAATGGCGTAGGCTGCAATGCTGGCTGCTGCGTCCACGCGCGAGTTACCTGAGAAGAGAAGAGAAGTAGTAGCCGCCAACGAAGAATTGCCATTAAAGTAAATAAAGGGAAGAAAATTCTAGAATATTCCTGAAGTCTTGAATTGGTCATTGCAGAGAAAATTATCGAAATAAATAAAGCTTATTATTATTGATGCTCTGTTCATGAGTGTTTCTTCATGTATAATAAAATGGATGCCCCCATATTTGCCATATCCCAAAAATATTTAAAAGAAAATCTTTTAGGTTTGTTTACTCAGAATGAATGATGAAAAAAAATGAAAAATAATTCATCGGGGAAAAAAATCTCCAGGGTAAAAGAAAAGAAGGGAAAGAGATAAAAAGTAAAATAAAAAATAAAAGATAGAGAGAACATGGGGCGCCCACAACGGTTGCGTGGGGCCACCGTCCGAGTCAAAGTGAGGTCAGTCGCGAAGAAATTTCGACTTTGCACAAACGAGTAAAATTGCTTTCCGCTTGATTTGGATGGAAACAAAAATATCAAAAATCGATCGATGAATTCATAAAACTATCGGTTCATTTGGTAAACAAAACAAAAGAAAATAATTTATCCTCCTTTTTTCAAGTAAATAAGGAAATATTTTCTATCGTGCATATCTTTGCACTTTTGTTACATTCCTCGCAACTACACACAGCCTTAGAGAAATAATTAATCTGTGAATGTGGAAATTACATATGGATGGAGGTGCATAATACAGTGAGTTAACTCATGAAGAAATTGGATTTGATTCTGTTTCGGAAGAGAACGACGGAGATGTTGAATCACCAAAGTACAATCCACGACTACGATGATTGGAAAGGATGTTTACGTCCTGCGAGATTAACATCAGTGTTAAAGGGGATGCACCGGAAGATTTTCCGATGGAGTCCTTTCTGACGCTTAAGTCAAAAATCTTATTTTTTCGGAGGACAATGAGGAATCAAGTTTGTTATATTTTGAAAAACTTACCTATTATCTGGAGGACTAGACATTTTATATACCTGAGATTTTTATCACACATGTCTCCACGTTCTCCTAATTATATGTTTCTTAATTATCGATTACTGGATAGATATCCTTTCTTTTAATAAGGATCACTGCGATTAGAAAGACTGTAAAGTAGATGTTTCTATTGGGCAAGTTCGAGTCTGTCGTATCCCTAATATTTCAATAAATCCTTTCCATTTCTTAAATCTTTCTTTTGCTAAGTACTCTTAAAGCCGATCCAATTCTAAAAACAATAGGATCTACTGATTCGATCAAAAACCACGACAACTTCAACTTAAAAGAACTATTCGAAACAAGTTACCCTACCTCAATCACCCACATGTGCGGTTCACTATCCGTACCTGGCGAAACCCACGGACAGCGCAGGAGAGTGGGCGTCGGCTCGGTTGTGTGGAGAAGAGGAAATCATTAGGTGGGTTGTGGCATTGATCGCATAAAGGAGAGGGGGAATTGATCGCCGGCTAGGTCGCAGAATCGCACGAGAAAGGAAAAATCGGCTGTGCCACTGTGGCTTCGCGCGTGGAGAAGGACTGCGGCGAAGGTTTTATTTATTTATTTATTTTTGGATGAAAGATAAATATATAGATCATCGTAAAAACATACAAGCCAATGATACCGGTGGCCCCGATCACGTCATATCCGAACAAATGTCAAATCCGTGTGGGCGCTCGTGGTACCGTCTAGTGGGTTGGTATCCTACCTGAGGCAGAGCACCTATCACATGGGCTGGTGTATGCGTAGACACACCAACCTACATCCCCAACAAATACAATCACAATCGCAGCGCAATTACCTACGCAATCATGATCATGCATCTCTCACAATGGTCTCACACACCGACGTCATCCATGCAATCCTACTGGTCGCAGCTTCACCTCTTCATCCATCCCCTGTACCTTGGCATCCTCCCCAATTTACCGGCCATACTTCGCTGATCTGGCAGCTTCCTTCAAGGTCCAAACTGATCATGATGGGAGACAACATTTGAGCCTAGCTCCTTTAGCCATCTGCGCTTCCACCTTTTTTGGTCCTTTAGCCATCTGCGCTTCGATGCTGACAGAAATCCAGCCTTGAGGATCATTTACACTTGGTGGAGTTCGTCTACAACAACAGCTATCATTCGGCGATTCAGATGGCGCCGTATGAGGCATTGTATGGTAGGCCATGTCGGACACCCACCCTCTGGGAGGAGGTTGGGGAGGCCCAGCTGCTAGGACCAGAGAGAGCTCAGCAGGAGGCAGAGCTTGTACGCACTATCAGACGGAGGATGTCAGAGGCACAGGACCGCCAGAAGAGTTACGCTGATCAGCGACGGAGACCTCTGGAGTTCTCTGCAGGCGATCATGTTTTTCTTCGTGTTTCACCCACGAAAGGGGTGAAGAGATTTGGACTTAGAGGTAAGCTAGCTCCGCGGTACATTGGACCTTTCCAGATTCTTGAGAGGATCGGAGCCGTAGCTTACCGTCTGGCACTTCCTCCTTCCCTGGCCGGTGTGCATGATGTGTTCCACGTCTCTATGCTGAGGAGGTATGTGGCCGACCCAACACACATTCTATCTGAGGTACCGGGTTCGCTGCAGCCAGATGCTACCTACGAGGAGGTTCCGGTACGGATCTTGGAGTACGGGGAGCGTCGATTGCGGAACAAGGCAATCCGACTGGTTAGGGTCGGATGGCAGCATCATTCGGATGCCGAGGCGACTTGGGAGCTCGAGGATTCCATCCGAGCTCGCTACCCCCACCTATTTGCTTGAGGTACATATGAGTTATTTCATTCAGTATATATATATTGCGTATCTTCTGTTCATTTGTTTGTACTGTATGATCGTAGCTGACACATGTAGAAAATAAATTTGGGGACCAAATTTTTATTAGTGGGGGAGGATGTGAGAATACGAAAAATATAGGGGCTAAAATGTAAAAAAATTCCAAATTTAAGGGTTGTTGTGGGATTGACAAAAGTTCGGATGGGTCTAGTTGCAAAAAGGCCAATTCCTTATATTGTTTTCCCGTGACTGAGTTCGATCGCGAATCCCCAAATCTCGCGATCCCTCTTTCACTTCTTTTCGAGTTCTTCTTCTTCGATTCGTCTTCTTCGCCGAGATCGCCGGCATCTGAGGGAGGTTTCGCTGTCGTGATCTCGCGAGCGCACGGACGGGACGGATCGATCTTCTGTTCGTCTTCCCGATTCCATCATCTCGGATCCTGGTCGCCCTCGGTCGTGAACGTCGGATAGGTAAGATCGTTCTCCATTCTTTGGTTAGATCGGCCGGTGTTGTCGTCGAGGTTCTTGGTTTCGATTTGGAGCGATCTGTGAGGTTTGATCTCGCCTATCTTGTGTTCTGGCAGGGGAGTCGGATTTGGGTGATGATCGCGTGTTGAGGCGACTACATGCGATTAGGGTTTTCGAGCCGATGATTAGCTCCAACTGAGGGAGCTTGTTCTGTGTAACTGAGCAGAGTTCTTGCGGTCATCTGAGGTAAACACTTCTTGCTTCTTGCGTTTTCCTTAGCTTGATCGATCGGTAGCGGTGGATTGATTTCGGTGTTCTGTGAATGTTAGGTTCGGAATCTGTGATCTAAGGTTTGTTCGGTGTTCCTGAGCAGAGGAGTTCATTTGAGGTAAGCTCCATCTCAGGTGGTGATCTGTTTGGGATAACGTGGAAGTTAGATTTTTCCTTGTGTGAATTTGGTGTTCTCTGTTCCTGAGTTTCGGATCTTGGGATGGTTGCGTGCTATTGATCATGATCTGTGTATGTTAGTGTAATTGCTCTTCTGTTTGGATTTCCACCTTGAATCCTACAATTCTTGGTCATTTTAGTTTTGATCGAGTTCTGGGAGGAGAAGTTGCATTCGTGTTTGTTTGCTTCTGATCGGAATTGGATCCTGTCATAGGGAGTCAATTCTGTTCGAGTTTGTGTGTGGGATTAATTGAGGGATTAATATGGATTAATCATTCTCAAGTAACCCTAATTAATCAAATGGGTGTTTAATTAGGATTAATTGGTTAGAATTAATCCTAATTAAATTAGAAGTTGTATTTGGCTAAGTGATTGTGTAATTGATGCAGGATATTGAGTGTCGCGGTTATCTTCGTCGCGGCTATTATTTTTGGACGGGGGTTCTCGGCGCCTGGACTTCTTCATATCGAGGCGAGTACGCTGGACTTATCTTTACTAGATATAGTCATCTGTTATGCATAGCTAGATATGGTAACAGTAGGGTTACCTGATAGTTTTATTCCTGTACTTCTATTCCGATATTTGTTATCTACTTAGGTTACTGTTCCATATTTCTGTATCTGTTAGATTACGGATAGCATACCTTATACCTCGCGCTAGGGTTTAGGCTATGGTGCATCCCGGTTATCTGGATTACTGCATATCATGTAGATGACAGCAGGGATAGATAGTGGATGATGCATGGGATAGTGACATGCATCATTATTGCACGTAGCATAGGTGACGACCTTTGACTTCCTGGAGGTTGAGATGGGTCCGTACTTGCTACTCGTGTAGGGGCATATGCAGGCGACCTTTGACTCCCCTAGTGGTTGAGATGGGCCGTCATACCTGCCACTTTACCTGTCCTGTAGTGCCAGTTCCACTCTTCGTTAGTGGATTATAGGCCACGGCGCTCCGACAGGTCCCCTACCTATCCGATGATAGTGAGGGGCAGGGAACGTCGCTTTGTCCGATGACAGAGTACGTTCAGGGTCTGAGACCCGGCTCATTCGGTGTCGTGTGAGGCACGACGACAGCCGTTTAAGTGGAGGGAGGACCCGGTCAGAGCCCTACCCACTCGGTTTCGCGTAGAGGCGATAGTAGCCGACTGGCGTCAGGGGTGACCCATGCTGCATCATGAGCATACTATGCATTGATGCATCTGGTTGTGATTGCTCTACTTGATTGCTGCACTTGGTTGACATGCATACTACGGGGATGGTTCGGCACAGGTAGGTATACTTCTAGTCTGCTGGTTTAGATCTGCTTTTATTATTACTGCACTTTCTTCTATTGTTGCTGGTACTTACTGTTATTATATCTCCTTGTGCATACCTGTGTATTCGCTGAGTTCTAGGACTCACACCGTTAGACCTGTTTTTCCCCTATTTCAGGATGATCGACTGGAGTGCCTGTCTGCCTGTCCCTGTGTATGTGTGTCGAGGCGACTTTCGAAGATTTTTCTTTTATTCGTTGGGGTTACATGTTGGTACCCTTCTTATTCATTTTCTATTTCTGTTACTTCACTTTTCCGCTGTTGTATTTTCGATATGGTTGTATTTTCGTGTGCTATGGAGGCCTTCGTTTTACTTTGCTTTGTCGTAAGTCGTACCGGTACGCATCTTTTTGTTTGACGACGATGTTTGTTTTACGCGTTCGGTGCCTCGTTCCAGCTCTATAGGCTTGGGCACAGGCTTACCGCGAGAGTCGATGTGCTAGGGTTTTCGGATTGTCCGCCGGTTCGAGGGGGGAGCAGTCCGGTCGGTATCGGACGAGCGGCTCCTCGGGGCGTGACAATTTATTTGGTATCAGAGCCCAGGTTGCGAGATACCTTGTGGTCTTGTGGGTATTTTCGGATTTTTGAGTCGGAGTCGTTTTCTCGATGGACGTGTTTGGGACATGGCAGCGACGGGACACCTCCAGGCGACCAGAGAAGAAATGTAAGACTTGTTAGTGATTATAAGTATAATCGTATTGACGTTGGGTTTTATCCGTACAGGTATGCCCCGTCGTATCGAGCTGACTCCGCCTCGTCCACGTGGTGGGCCGCGGCGACCACCCCGTAGGACGATTCAGGAGCCTATGGGAGCTGCGACTGGCGGAGCCGAGGCAGAGTCTTCGGGACGACGACTCGGGGTTGAGTCAGGACATCGAGGACGGACTCCTCCACTTCAGGGACCTCCATCACCGAGAGTCCCTCCGCCATTTCTATCGGCAGTTCCGGTTATACCCCCGGTGGTACCCGTCGTGGCAGCACCAGCTGTGCCCGTGTCAGTACCACCAGTTGAGCAGTCGGCGCCACAGCCACTACAGTTGGTACTCCAGACTCTGCAGCAGCTGATACAGACGCTGCAGCCGATACTGACTCCTGCTCAGCCGATGCCCCCTCCTGCTCCACCAGTGTCTCAGCCGGTTCAGCTCGCACCCCTGGAGGGGCAGACATCGGGCCCATCCAGTCAGCCAGAGCAGTCAGTACCCCCGGCGGTGCAGCCACCAGTGACATCAGAGGTACCGCATGTGATACCGACGGCCCCTGTGGGCCATGCCATGGACCGATCATGGATTCCAGCGTTGGCTGCGTCCGTGAAGGGCCGGTTCACCCTGTTCCATGGGGGGACTGACCCGACCATGGCCAGATCATGGCTCATCACTTTGGAGGATACCTTCCAGTACATGACCTGCTCCGATTGGGAGAAGGTCGGGTTGGCCGCCTATCATATGAGAGACCAGGCGTCGACATGGTGGACGGCCCAGCAGACGATTTTCCGCGATCGACCTGTCACGTGGGTCCTGTTCAGAGAGGCCTTTGAGCAGAAGTATTTCCCCGTCGCAATCCAGATGACACATCGACAGGAGTTTCTGAGTCTCCAGCAGGGAGATCGTACAGTATTAGAGTATGATGCCGAGTTTAACCGCTTGGCGGAGTATTGTCCTCTGGTGGTCGCGGACGATAGAGAGCGGAAGATGCACTTTACTCGAGGGCTGGCCTCGAACATCCAGCTTCAGATGGCTACATGCGACATTACATCATACCGAGAGGCGCTGGAGCGAGCCCTCATTATCGAGTCTACCCGACATAGATTATTTGGAGATAAGAAAAAGGATAAGCAGCCAGTTTCTGACGTAGCACAGCCTCAGCCTCAGACACAGCAGACCTCGCGGAAGCGGGGTAGGCAGAGCCAGACAGGACAGGGTACTTCTGGGGCTTCATCTAGACCCCAGAAGACGGGGCATACCACGACCGACTCTTCTCAGTCTTCTCAGCATGATCAGAAGACCCAGGTTAGATGCCATTGTACTCAGTGTGGCTCCAGGCAGCATGAGCGGTCCCAGTGTACCCTGGAGCAGGCGGTTTGCTACTACTGTCAGCAGCCTAGACATATAAGTCGCGATTGTGCCCGGAAGGCACAGGACACAGCTGCGGGAGTCATCTCTCAGGGTTCTCAGGGAGGGCACACTGGCTCTACTCGAGCTCAGCGCGGAGGACGGGGTCCACGGACTTCTTCTCGGACCCAGCCGGCCGCTCCTCCACCCGTCCATGTATACTGTATGTTCGGGCAGGGTCCCGAGCACACTCATCCACTGACAGTACCTCAGCATTCTGTTGTGGAGCCTCAGCAGCCGTACTATATCGGGTATCAGCTTCCGGTTTATCAGCAGCCTCAGATTTCTGGAGCGCCGCTACCTCAGCTACCTCCCGTGCCTCCTATACGGGCACTACCCTCACCTCCACCGCCGCCGGAGACGGGCCGGGTTTATGCGGTGACCCGCGATGAGGCCCATCGAGCAGACGGATCTGTCTTCCGAGGTACAGTCTCGCTTTATGCATTTACCGCAGACTTGCTCATAGATACTGGTAGTTCATTTTCATTTATATCATGAGCATTCCTGAGCAAGATCTGCAGGTTAGCGACCGTTAGACCACATCAGTTATCTGTGACCCTGCCTTCAGGAGATGTTCTGGAGGTAACTCAGGAGGTCAGAGGGTGCCCCTTGGATTTCGGAAGGGTCACTCTCACCGTGGACCTGTCCGTGTTAGATATGATTGAGTTCGACGTCATTTTGGGCATGGACTGGCTCACGGCATCGCATGCCACCGTGGATTGCCATTCGAGGGTGGTCACATTTCGACCTCCAGACCAACCCTCGTGGGAGTTCCTTGGCATCCGGGATGACGGCATAGCGATTATTTCTGCACTTCAGGCGCAGAGACTCATTGCGCACGGTTGTCAGGGATTTCTGGTATCATTGATCAGCTCCTCAGACAGCAGTGCTCCTCAGATCTCCGATGTGCCAGTAGTCAGAGAGTTTCCGGATGTTTTCCCAGAGGAGTTGCCGGGTTTACCTCCCTCGAGGGAGGTTGAGTTTGCCATCGAATTGATACCGGGGACTGCACCGGCATCGAAGGCCCCATACAGGATGGCACCGCGCGAGTTGGACGAGCTGAAGGTCCAACTCCAGGAGTTGCTTGATCGTGGATTTATCCGTCCGAGCGTTTCTCCGTGGGGTTCTCCAGTCCTTTTCGTGAAGAAAAAGGACGGTTCTATGCGCTTATGTATTGACTATCGGCAGCTGAACTCAGTTACAGTCAGGAACAAGTATCCCCTGCCGCGTATTGATGATTTGTTTGACCAGCTGAGGGGTACTTCTGTGTACTCCAAGATAGACTTGCGCTCTGGATATCATCAGCTGAGAGTCAGAGATTCAGATATCCAGAAGACGGCTTTCCGTACTCGGTATGGGCACTATGAGTTTTTGGTGATGCCGTTTGGGCTCACCAATGCCCCCGCTGTGTTTATGGATCTCATGAACAGGGTATTCCTTCCGTATTTGGACCAGTTCGTCATCCTGTTCATTGATGATATCTTGGTGTATTCTCGGTCCGAGGAGGAGCACACTCGCCATCTTCGCACCATTTTGGGGGTTCTCCGGAAGGAGAAGCTCTATGCGAAGTATAGCAAGTGTGCATTCTGGTTATCTTCTGTGGGTTTTCTTGGTCACGTTGTATCCAGTGGAGGCATCTCAGTGGACCCCCAGAAGATTGAGGCTGTCACCAGTTGGGAACAGCCTAAGTCAGTCCATGAGGTCCGCAGTTTCCTGGGATTGGTTGGCTATTACCGACGATTTGTCGAGGGTTTCTCTACCATCGCATCACCACTTACACGCCTGACTAGGAAGGGCGTGAAGTTTGTATGGACTGAGGCCTGCGAGACCAGCTTCCAGGAGCTGAAGCAGCGACTTGTATCTGCGCCAGTTCTGGTACTGCCTTCTGGAGAGGATGGGTTCACGCTGTATACTGATGCGTCGCTTCTCGGACTGGGCGCAGTACTCATGCAGCATGGACGGGTAGTTGCTTATGCTTCTCGACAGCTGAAGGAGCATGAGAGGAACTACCCCGTACATGACTTGGAGTTAGCCGCTATTATTTTCGCGCTGAAGATCTGGATGCATCATCTTTACGGGATTACCTTCGAGATCTTCACAGACCACCAGAGCCTTCAGTATCTGTTCACTCAGCGAGAGCTGAACCTTCGACAGAGGAGGCGGATGGAGTTCTTGAAGGACTATGATTGTACCATTGGCTATCATCCTGGGAAAGCCAATGTAGTAGCTGATGCACTGAGTAGGAAGACCAGAGCGGTCTTAGCCTGTCAGCGGGTGATTGTCACTGAGTTGATCCAGAGGTTTTCAGAGTTGGGATTACAGGAGCGGACTCAGACAGAGAGGGGTTTGCTGGTGACTATGGTGGCACAGTCAGCTATCCGATCCAGGATCAGAGAGGCACAGGCCAGTGACCAGCATCTGCAGTCTCTGGGCAGTCGCATTTCCGCCGGGCAGCCATCTGACTTTACGCGGGACGATGAGGGCGCTCTGTGTTTCCGAGGGAGACTGTGTGTGCCCGAGTCACACCCAGTCATGGAGGAGCTGTTACAGGAGGCTCATCGTTCGCGGTTCGCTATACACCCAGGCGGGACTCGGATGTATCGTGATTTGAGGCGTTCCTATTGGTGGAACAACATGAAGAGGGACATTGCGGGATTTGTAGCTAGATGTCTCGTCTGCCAGCAGGTTAAGGCAGAGCACCAGAGACCTGCTGGGTTACTTCAGAGGATTCCCATTCCCGAGTGGAAATGGGAACACATTACGATGGATTTTGTGGTGGGACTGCCCAGGACTAGGAGAGGTCACGATGCGATTTGGGTGATCGTTGATCGATTAACCAAATCGGCACATTTCTTAGCTATGCGGAGGACGGATTCTCTCGACAGGTTAGCGGAGTTATATTGTCGAGAGATCGTCAGATTGCACGGAGTACCCCTGAGCATTATATCGGACAGAGATCCTCGATTCACCTCTCGTTTTTGGCAGAGTCTGCAGAGGGCCATGGGGACGGATCTGCGTTTCAGTACGGCATTTCACCCGCAGACAGATGGTCAGTCAGAGCGTACGATTCAGACATTGGAGGACCTGCTGAGATCATGTGTTTTGGATTTCGGAGGCAGCTGGGAGGATCATTTACACTTGGTGGAGTTCGCCTACAACAACAGCTATCATTCGGCGATTCAGATGGCGCCGTATGAGGCGTTGTATGGTAGGCCATGTCGGACACCCACCCTCTGGGAGGAGGTTGGGGAGGCCCAGCTGCTAGGACCAGAGAGAGCTCAGCAGGAGTCAGAGCTTGTACGCACTATCAGACGGAGGATGTCAGAGGCACAGGACCGCCAGAAGAGTTACGCTGATCAGCGACGGAGACCTCTGGAGTTCTCGGCAGGCGATCATGTTTTTCTTCGTGTTTCACCCACGAAAGGGGTGAAGAGATTTGGACTTAGAGGTAAGCTAGCTCCGCGGTACATTGGACCTTTCCAGATTCTTGAGAGGATCGGAGCCGTAGCTTACCGTCTGGCACTTCCTCCTTCCCTGGCCGGTGTGCATGATGTGTTCCACGTCTCTATGCTGAGGAGGTATGTGGCCGACCCAACACACATTCTATCTGAGGTACGGGGTTCGCTGCAGCCAGATGCTACCTACGAGGAGGTTTCGGTACGGATCTTGGAGTACGGGGAGCGTCGATTGCGGAACAAGGCAATCCGACTGGTTAGGGTCGGATGGCAGCATCATTCGGATGCCGAGGCGACTTGGGAGCTCGAGGATTCCATCCGAGCTCGCTACCCCCACCTATTTGCTTGAGGTACATATGAGTTATTTCATTCAGTATATATATATTGCGTATCTTCTGTTCATTTGTTTGTACTGTATGATCGTAGCTGACACATGTAGAAAATAAATTTGGGGACCAAATTTTTATTAGTGGGGGAGGATGTGAGAATACGAAAAATATAGGGGCTAAAATGTAAAAAAATTCCAAATTTAAGGGTTGTTGTGGGTTTGACAAAAGTTCGGATGGGTCTAGTTGCAAAAAGGCCAATTCCTTATATTGTTTTCCCGTGACTGAGTTCGATCGCGAATCCCCAAATCTCGCGATCCCTCTTTCACTTCTTTTCGAGTTCTTCTTCTTCGATTCGTCTTCTTCGCCGAGATCGCTGGCATCTGAGGGAGGTTTCGCTGTCGTGATCTCGCGAGCGCACGGACGGGACGGATCGATCTTCTGTTCGTCTTCCCGATTCCATCATCTCGGATCCTGGTCGCCCTCGGTCGTGAACGTCGGATAGGTAAGATCGTTCTCCATTCTTTGGTTAGATCGGTCGGTGTTGTCGTCGAGGTTCTTGGTTTCGATTTGGAGCGATCTGTGAGGTTTGATCTCGCCTATCTTGTGTTCTGGCAGGGGAGTCGGATTTGGGTGATGATCGCGTGTTGAGGCGACTACATGCGATTAGGGTTTTCGAGCCGATGATTAGCTCCAACTGAGGGAGCTTGTTCTGTGTAACTGAGCAGAGTTCTTGTGGTCATCTGAGGTAAACACTTCTTGCATCTTGCGTTTTCCTTAGCTTGATCGATCGGTAGCGGTGGATTGATTTCGGTGTTCTGTGAATGTTAGGTTCGGAATCTGTGATCTAAGGTTTGTTCGGTGTTCCTGAGCAGAGGAGTTCATTTGAGGTAAGCTCCATCTCAGGTGGTGATCTGTTTGGGATAACGTGGAAGTTAGATTTTTCCTTGTGTGAATTTGGTGTTCTCTGTTCCTGAGTTTCGGATCTTGGGATGGTTGCGTGCTATTGATCATGATCTGTGTATGTTAGTGTAATTGCTCTTCTGTTTGGATTTCCACCTTGAATCCTACAGTTCTTGGTCATTTTAGTTTTGATCGAGTTCTGGGAGGAGAAGTTGCATTCGTGTTTGTTTGCTTCTGATCGGAATTGGATCCTGTCATAGGGAGTCAATTCTGTTCGAGTTTGTGTGTGGGATTAATTGAGGGATTAATATGGATTAATCATTCTCAAGTAACCCTAATTAATCAAATGGGTGTTTAATTAGGATTAATTGGTTAGAATTAATCCTAATTAAATTAGAAGTTGTATTTGGCTAAGTGATTGTGTAATTGATGCAGGATATTGAGTGTCGCGGTTATCTTCGTCGCGGCTATTATTTTTGGACGGGGGTTCTCGGCGCCTGGACTTCTTCATATCGAGGCGAGTACGCTGGACTTATCTTTACTAGATATAGTCATCTGTTATGCATAGCTAGATATGGTAACAGTAGGGTTACCTGATAGTTTTATTCCTGTACTTCTATTCCGATATTTGTTATCTACTTAGGTTACTGTTCCATATTTCTGTATCTGTTAGATTACGGATAGCATACCTTATACCTCGCGCTAGGGTTTAGGCTATGGTGCATCCCGGTTATCTGGATTACTGCATATCATGTAGATGACAGCAGGGATAGATAGTGGATGATGCATGGGATAGTGACATGCATCATTATTGCACGTAGCATAGGGGACGATCTTTGACTCCCTGGAGGTTGAGATGGGTCGTCGTACTTGCTACTCGTGTAGGGGCATATGCAGGCGACCTTTGACTCCCCTAGTGGTTGAGATGGGCCGTCATACCTGCCACTTTACCTGTCGTGTAGTCCCAGTTCCACTCTTCGTTTGTGGATTATAGGCCACGGCGCTCCGACAGGTCCCCTACGTATCCGATGATAGTGAGGGGCAGGGAACGTCGCTTTGTCCGATGACAGAGTACGTTCAGGGTCTGAGACCCGGCTCATTCGGTGTCGTGTGAGGCACGACGACAGCCGTTTAAGTGGAGGGAGGACCCGGTCAGAGCCCTACCCACTCGGTTTCGCGTAGAGGCGATAGTAGCCGACTGGCGTCAGGGGTGACCCATGCTGCATCATGAGCATACTATGCATTGATGCATCTGGTTGTGATTGCTCTACTTGATTGCTGCACTTGGTTGACATGCATACTACGGGGATGGTTCGGCACAGGTAGGTATACTTCTAGTCTGCTGGTTTAGATCTGCTTTTATTATTACTGCACTTTCTTCTATTGTTGCTGGTACTTACTGTTATTATATCTCCTTGTGCATACCTGTGTATTCGCTGAGTTCTAGGACTCACACCGTTAGACCTGTTTTTCCCCTATTTCAGGATGATCGACTGGAGTGCCTGTCTGCCTGTCCCTGTGTATGTGTGTCGAGGCGACTTTCGAGGATTTTTCTTGTATTCGTTGGGGTTACATGTTGGTACCCTTCTTATTCATTTTCTATTTCTGTTACTTCACTTTTCCGCTGTTGTATTTTCGATATGGTTGTATTTTTGTGTGCTATGGAGGCCTTCGTTTTACTTTGCTTTGTCGTAAGTCGTACCGGTACGCATCTTTTTGTTTGACGACGATGTTTGTTTTACGCGTTCGGTGCCTCGTTCCAGCTCTATAGGCTTGGGCACAGGCTTACCGCGAGAGTCGATGTGCTAGGGTTTTCGGATTGTCCGCCGGTTCGAGGGGGGAGCAGTCCGGTCGGTATCGGACGAGCGGCTCCTCGGGGCGTGACAGGATAGATATCCTTTCTTTTAGTAAGGATCACTGCGATTAGAAAGACTGTAAAGTAGATGTTTCTATTGGGCAAGTTCGAGTCTGTCGTATCCCTAATATTTCAATAAATCCTTTCCATTTCTTAAATCTTTCTTTTGCTAAGTACTCTTAAAGCCGATCCAATTCTAAAAACAATAGGATCTACTGATTCGATCAAAAACCACGACAACTTCAACTTAAAAGAACTATTCGAAACAAGTTACCCTACCTCAATCACCCACATGTGCGGTTCACTATCCGTACCTGGCGAAACCCACGGACAGCGCAGGAGAGTGGGCGTCGGCTCGGTTGTGTGGAGAAGAGGAAATCATTAGGTGGGTTGTGGCATTGATCGCATAAAGGAGAGGGGGAATTGATCGCCGGCTAGGTCGCAGAATCGCACGAGAAAGGAAAAATCGGCTGTGCCACTGTGGCTTCGCGCGTGGAGAAGGACTGCGGCGAAGGTTTTATTTATTTATTTATTTTTGGATGAAAGATAAATATATAGATCATCGTAAAAACATACAAGCCAATGATACCGGTGGCCCCGATCACGTCATATCCGAACAAATGTCAAATCCGTGTGGGCGCTCGTGGTACCGTCTAGTGGGTTGGTATCCTACCTGAGGCAGAGCACCTATCACATGGGCTGGTGTATGCGTAGACACACCAACCTACATCCCCAACAAATACAATCACAATCGCAGCGCAATTACCTACGCAATCATGATCATGCATCTCTCACAATGGTCTCACACACCGACGTCATCCATGCAATCCTACTGGTCGCAGCTTCACCTCTTCATCCATCCCCTGTACCTTGGCATCCTCCCCAATTTACCGGCCATACTTCGCTGATCTGGCAGCTTCCTTCAAGGTCCAAACTGATCATGATGGGAGACAACATTTGAGCCTAGCTCCTTTAGCCATCTGCGCTTCCACCTTTTTTGGTCCTTTAGCCATCTGTGCTTCGATGCTGACAGAAATCCAGCCTTGATGGCCGGAGCTCCGGTCCCCAACTTATTCCTCCATGAAGGCACAATTCATCGGTAGTAATTGTGGGTGGCTATATGTTGACAACCTCTAGAGCTCGCTGTTCACTCATGGCAGCTGCCGAATATCACAGCCCCTTCCACTTTGACTGGCATCAGCCCACTCCATTGCCTTTTCGACCGCCAGCAGCTCATCAAATGGAGGTTGCCTCTCTACTCCCTCTATCCATATGCACTCCATGATCTTTATACCAGCAGGGAGCTTCTTTGTTCTTTACGAATCTGATCAGAGGTTAGACTTCAGCTCTCAATTTGTGCGCTGGCTGGTTCAAAGATTTCTGCGCCAGCTGGTTCAAGTAACACGATGGCCAGCGGCCATGTGTCATTGGCAGTGCTGCGCATTCGGTTAAAATCAAATCGATTTAATTGAATAAATCGAAAATTTAATTAATCCATTTTTTTTTTGAAATCGATTGAACCGACCGAATTTTTTAAAAATCCGAACTTATCGAATCGATAAAATTTCTGTTAATTCGGTTTTCGACCGAATAAACCGAATTAATCGAAATTTTAAATTTTATTCGATTTTTAATTAAAATAACCAAATCTTATTTAATTAATTATATTTTTTAAAAAAATAATTAAATAAATATTTTTATTCGGTTTAACCGAATTACAAAATTTAAAATCGAAACCAAACCGATTTAACCGAAAAACCGAACCGAATTTAAAAAAAACGAAAACCGAATTAACCGAACCGAATTTCAAAATTCGGTCGGTTAGATTCGATTAATTCGATTTTTTTAAATTTTTGATCACGCCTAATCATCGGAGGCTTAGTTGCAAGCCCAAGCGTATTAGTAGCTCATTCCCATAACCCCATGTTGCATGATGATGCCAGCTAGAGCTGTCAAACGGGTCAACCCGTGGCGGGGCGGGTCGGCCCATGGCGGGCCGAACATTTGGCGGGGCGGGGCGGGGCGGGTTGACCCATTATCTAGGCGGGTTGGAAAATCTCCAACCCAACCCAATCCAGGGGGGCCGTGGGTTAGGCGGGCCAACCCGCGGACCCATCAAAATATTTTTTAAAAATTAAAAAAATTTTAAAAAAAATCATATATTTAGATTTCATCAATCAAATATATTAAGAAATATATTTTTTAAATATAAATAGATACAAACGAGTACTCATGTGATGAAAAATATTATTTTTTATTTTAAAATAATAATAAAGAAAGATAATAAATTGTCATAAAACTTAACTAACATGTGATTCTCAATCCGCGGGCCAACTCAAGCCCGTCGCGGGCCGACCCGTGCGTGTCGCGGGCTTAGGCGGGTTGGCCCGCGGTGGGCTTGGGTTGTTTAAATTCTAACCCAACCTGCTTAAATTGATTGGCGGGGCGGGTCAACCCGACGGACCCAACCTAAATTGACAGCTCTAATGCCAGCCTTGCCAACGGGGGGAAATTCGAAACGTTTAGAGCTCAAATTTGAAATCAAATTCCAAATTCAAACCTCCTTCCGTCCCATCTGCTTCCCCTTTTTTGAATTTTGAATCTCCCTCTCAATGAAGCAGCTGCCCTTCTTCCCAAGTGTCCTCGAGGTCTTCACCCTCCTCAGTCTTCGCCGGAGCTGCTCCTTGACCGGCCAAGATCGCCGGAAACCAGTGAACTCGCAGAAAACAGTCCCCCAGTCGCAGAACAGAGCAGCGAACAGCCCCTGCGTCCTCGTCGGTGTCTGAGCTCGACAGCGCACATACTGCCGCTCCCCCCCCCCCTCCCGTCACCGGACCCCTTGCCGGCACTTCGTGGTACTCACCGACGAGGAGCTCTATGTGATTTCTGCAGCAGGTCCCAACTTGGAGGACAGACTCTGGACAGATCAAAAACAGAGCAGCGTTAGCCCCTGCAACCTCTCCATCGCATGAGCACTACAGTCCGACCACCTGCTGCTCTTCCCCCGGTGTCCGACTCTTCCGCCAGCACACGTCGAGGAAAATAGAATTGGTAAGTGCGGCAAATTTTACAATCAAGACCTCCTACTTGTAGTTATTTCAACTCTCCCCTTATTTTAAGATTTTTAAGTGTTTTGGCACTCGGAAATTTTTATATTTAACACTGCAGGCCTTCCTTCACCACCGACATTGAGAGAGCACAATAGAGAAAAAGTTTTTTTTTTCTTTGTTGTTGTAAAACAAACGAACCAGATTCTTCAATATCTTTATTTATATCCCATCAGCCGTTGATTTAAGTTAATCGGTCGAGCGATATGAACTAATCTTATCCACTCACTCGCAGTTGCTTCCTCTTCTTCCTCTCGGCCATATCGATTCGGTGCAGCACGATGAGGCGGTGACGGCGGCAGAACGGCCATTGGAACTGGGCTCCGATCAAGTTAGTTTTTCTTTTCCTAATAATGGCTTCTAGAAGAATGGGAAAAACTCATATGCACCATGAGTCAAATCTTTAGGGATTGTTTCAGGCGTTTTTTCTATATGCGCTTGTGAAAAAAATTGTCTTTTAAGGAACCAGATTGTGAGATGATTATGCAGTAAGTCAATTTTTTTTTTAATTTGTAGATTTACTTTGTTGTCAACGGAGCACTTGAATTCACTTCGACTCATGTAAAATATGAGTTTTTTTTTTGGTTTGTTTGAGAGTAAATCTTGATTTTACATTCAGAAAGTAAACTATTCCTACTATTTCATTATTATTGCTATCTCACGTCCTCAGGCATTTTCGTATGCGCGCTGTTGTTTCTCAGGCAAATTCAAAGCGATGTGAAAACATTTGATGCTTGTAAATTTTGATAGCTTTAGTTTTTCAATTTTATTTTCAGTCCCTGTTTGATGATAAATTTGTGGTTTAGCTGCTCCTCTTTCTTTAATATCCCAATGTTGCTTTGCTTTGTGTTTGACCTGTTTACTCAATGAAAAAAATATACAAGTTGGGGTTCTTAGACAGCAAGTTGTTGAATCTACAATGTACTCTTCTTAAAACAATCAGCTTCGAATTTATCAAAATCACAAATTGTGCACACTTTTCACTTCCATAACACATTTACCCAATTCTGAGTCTATCACTAAGATCCAGATTAGTTTGCTTTAACATAA
This sequence comes from Boesenbergia rotunda, assembly GCA_024364735.1. Classification (NCBI taxonomy): domain Eukaryota; kingdom Viridiplantae; phylum Streptophyta; class Magnoliopsida; order Zingiberales; family Zingiberaceae; genus Boesenbergia; species Boesenbergia rotunda. The sequence goes on along the minus strand of JAGFNQ010003739.1, from coordinate 118,884 downwards.
TAAACAACTAATTGAGAATTTGAGAGTATGGGTAAAGATTTACTTTTCAGAAAATTCAGAATGGTTTTGTGAAAACGGCTAAGTATATGCTTGATTCATCAGTTAACATATCTTTAAATTCTGGTGAACTGATGTTTAACAGGTGCATTGTGCTGTAATTTCCATTTTTCGGACACTAAAAAAGGTTAAAAGGTTTGATGAAGTGACAGATTATTGGATAATTTGTTGTTAACTATCTGCAAATAAAGGGTACAACAAAGCTGAGATGCTCAAAACTATGCTCACTTGCTGCAAGCTCTACATCTCCGAAAGCCGAAATGCTCTTGCCCTGGAATTGATTGAGCATGCTGCCAAAGCACATCCAGAAGTCGTTCTCATCAACAAATTCAAGGATGAAGTCTATAATCGAGTTGGCTACACAATTGTTTCACCCCTCTCCATTAACTCTGATGCAAGTCCATTAAGGACTGCGGTGTTTGACATGGTTAAAGCAGCCTTCGAAGCTATCGATCTCGAATCGCACTGTGGAAGTCATCCTAGGCTTGGAGTTGTAGACCACATCTGCTTCCATCCCTTGGCACAAGCTACGCTTCCCCAAGTGGCTGAAATTGCAAAATCAGTGGCAAATGACATTGGCAAGAAGCTCCAAGGTTCTTGTTGCTTCTTATGTTAACTTTCAAAGTTTCATTCATCATGCTGTTGGTTTTGTAACACTTGTGCAATGCAATGCGATGCAGCCCCAACCTATCTATATGGAGCATGCGATGAAGGAGGAAGAACTCTTGATTCGATAAGAAGAAAGCTTGGCTACTTCAAACCCAACTCGGCTGGAAATCAATGGGCAGGCACGCTGAAAACGGAGATTTTGGAGCTGAGACCTGATGTTGGTCCCCTTCAGCCTCCACCATCCAAAGGCATTGTGGTCGTAGGAGCTACACGTTGGGTCGGCAACTACAATATCCCAGTTTGGTGCACTGATATCGACTCTGTTCGGAGAATTGCGAGCAAGGTAAGGGAACGAGGAGGTGGGCTAAAATCGGTGCAGGCTATTGCCCTGTCTCATGCTGCAGGCTGCATTGAAGTCGCATGCAATCTGCTTGATCCGAACATCACAGGGGCTGATCAGATACAAAGTGAAGTCCAGAGACTTGCGGCGGAGGAAGGATTCAAAGTGGGGGAAGGATATTTTACTGATTTCTCAAGAGAAAAGATTACTGAAATGTATCTTGGATCTATTTGATGTCGAAGAGGATAAAATATATTCATTCCTATCTAGCATATGGATTTTTGAATAAAAGTGTTCTTACGAGCCATTTATATGGAAAATGATACACGATGGAAGATTTGCCTTGTGGTGTTGACTTGAATATGGCAATGCATGATGCAGACAGCACGGCACGCCGCCAGTTGTGTTTCACTAGTCAACTTTTGCCGGCCATTCATTATGAGCCATCATTGTATCATATCCATTGTCCCACTAACAATTAACTGTGATCAATTAAATGAGCCATCCATTTATGCTCTCAACTAATCATAAATCTGTACACATTCAATTGCGACAATTATTTAAGTAAAATTGCACGACAATGATTAATTTTCAAGGAATATATATTCTCTTTTTCACTCTCTAATAAAAATTATATTCGTGATTTATCTTTTCATATAACCTAGTAATAGTCTATAAAAAAACGTTTAGGATGAACGTAATATCTTTTTCTATAATTATGTCAGTGTAATTGTAGCATGCACATATCTTTTAAAAAAAAATTGCTCTAGCCTCCTAGTTATTTGGTAATTGGTTATAAACTATTATCTCCCTTCACATAATTATGAGATAAACCGTGAGGAATGTTTTAAGTGAGCATAATCATTTTTTTTATTGCTACAATTGTTTAGTGTAATTGTGAAATTAAAACATAGTCGAGCTGGTTATCACATAGTAGGCTTACAAAATTAAATAAGCGTTGAATCCGAACAAAAAAATATAATTAACGAGGTTTTTTCAACCAATCTCGGGCGATCGGTTCGGCCACACGGAAGTTTCCCACCGGCTGCCACGTTGAATCCGGACAAAGCCTAAGGAATTACCCTCCCATGTGGTGGTTAGTTTTGATTTCTTGATTTACCCTCTCTCAATGGTATGGAAAAATCATGAGATAAAATATTTCACCTTTTCTATAATTATTTAGGTGTAATTGTGAATTACCCATCTCATATGATGACTAATTTCGATTTCCTGATTTACTCTCTTCTAATAGTATAGGACAGTCGTGGAAGGGGGTACTAGAGTGATGAATTTCATCTTTTTTTAGAATTTTTAGGTGTAATTGGCCTTATAGGTTCATGCTTACCGGGATAATTGTGCTTAGTGTCAATTTCCAACGACTACAAAAATATTTTATTTGATGTTTGACCTCTCTTATATAAAAACTCACTATGTTATAGTAAAATATCTCTTGTAATTTATCTATTTACAGAGTGTATAGGATAAGATGATAACTTCATCTTTTGCTACACTTGTTTATGAGTAATTATCAAAATTATAACTCTAATATCAACAAGTGACCAATTTTAATTCTCTATTCTAAAAATTTTAAATCCTCCTACAAATTTTATCAAATAATTGGGTAAAACAACTTAACTGATTTAAATAATCTGGGGAAAAACTATGGCTTCTAAACATAGTCCATCTAAATATTCTATCTTATATTTTTTACGAACTATCAAAATTATGGTGTATCAAAAGTCGTCAATTTAATAGCGTACTTCAAGCCTTATTTTTCTTTATTTTTTTATAATTCAAAAATATTTATTTATCTTTAAACCGATTAATTTTAAAAATAACCAATTCAATCCAAAACCTAACCATTAAATCATTTCCCCAGACTCCTTAATTCCTTTCACTTACTTTAATGTCATGATTATTTACCATTTATATCTATACAGTGTGCAGTATGGATACAAACTTAGATTTTCTTATCTAGCCTCTGAGATTATGACACATGATAGGGTGATTCATCACTATCTCATGTATCCGTCGTACAATCCCTAGCTCCGACTTATTTTGAAAGAATTTTTTTTTTTAAATAGGACGCGAATCTTAGGACATTGGGCTTCTAAACTGTCCACTGCGAGTGCTTCTCGATTTACCCTGATGATCGGAAGGGAACTTCTCCTAGATTCACATCCATATAAGGTCGGATCGATCATCCTAGATTCGTCTACTATCTGGTCAAATATATATATTTTTTTAGATTTTCTTATCTAATTTGGATTTTATCTTTTCCCCAAAATATAGCTAGATACAAAAGAGTACACCACCACCCTTCCTCTTCCTACGTAACACTTATCTTCTCTGCAATATCAACGACAATGACTCCTTCAACCTACCACTTCCTCCTCCTCCTCCTCTTCTCTTCTCCGAGTCTCATCGCCGCCCAACTGTTGTACTACGTATGCGGCACCACCGGCAACTTCACCGCTAACAGCACCTACCAAACCAACCTCGATCGTGTCCTATCCTCCCTCTCCCTCAAGGCCTCCACCTCCGGGTTCGCCACCACCACCGTCGGCCAAATTCCCGACCTCGTGATCGGCCTGGCGCTCTGCCGCGGCGACGTCAAGACCGCCGAGTGCCGCGCGTGCCTGAACACCGCGACGCAGGACGCGCAGCAGCTCTGCCCCTTCAACAGGGCGTCCATGGTCTGGTATGACTTCTGCTTCCTCCGCTTCTCCAACGTCCAGTTCCTCGGCTCCACCAGCAACGACCCGGAACTCCTCTTGGGCAACACCGCCTACGTCAGTAACCCACAACGGTTCGATCGCCTCGTCAATCTTTTACTCGACTCGATCCTCGACAGTGCGGCGGGGTCGAACAATCGGTTCGCGACGGGCGTGGTGAGCAAATTCACGGCGGAGAACCCAACGGTGTACGGTCTGGTGCAGTGTTTACCAACCTTGTCGGCGTCTCAATGCCGGCAGTGCGTGCACGGTCGGTACAGCCCGCTGCCGTCGTTCCTGCAGGGGAGGCAGGGGGGAAGGGTCCTCGGGGTGACATGCACCATGAGGTACGAGATCTATTCCTTCTTCGAAGGCGCACCCAAGGTGACACTCACAGTTCCGCTGGAAAACGCCACGCCGCCTCCGGCGCCACCTCCGCCCGCCGTCCCCTCCCCCTGAAAAGGTAAGAATTGCTTATACACGCACGATCGTACCATTAGGCTTAACTAAATTAAGCTTATTACGCTAAATTATAGGTCATTAGAAATTAATCTCTACGCCGTTACAAAATTTATGTTTATATTTTTATTACAATTTTTATGATAAAATCAATTAATATTATTTTTTAAAAAAATATTTACTGGATATTTATTTTTTTTGAAGAAAAAAATACCAATAATTATCTTTTGTTAAAAACAAGCTCTTATAATTGTTCATTCACATGCTAAATGGCGTAGGCTGCAATGCTGGCTGCTGCGTCCACGCGCGAGTTACCTGAGAAGAGAAGAGAAGTAGTAGCCGCCAACGAAGAATTGCCATTAAAGTAAATAAAGGGAAGAAAATTCTAGAATATTCCTGAAGTCTTGAATTGGTCAACTGCAGAGAAAATTATCGAAATAAATAACGCTTATTATTATTGATGCTCTGTTCATTCTTCATGTATAATAAAATGGATGTCCCCATATTTGCCATATCCCAAAAATATTTAAAAGAAAATCTTTTAGGTTTGTTTACTCAGAATGAATGATGAAAAAAAATGAAAAATAATTCATCGGGGAAAAAAATCTCCAGGGTAAAAGAAAAGAAGGGAAAGAGATAAAAAGTAAAATAAAAAATAAAAGATAGAGAGAACATGGGGCGCCCACAACGGTTGCGTGGGGCCACCGTCCGAGTCAAAGTGAGGTCAGTCGCGAAGAAATTTCGACTTTGCACAAACGAGTAAAATTGCTTTCCGCTTGATTTGGATGGAAACAAAAATATCAAAAATCGATCGATGAATTCATAAAACTATTGGTTCATTTGGTAAACAAAACAAAAGAAAATAATTTATCCTCCTTTTTTCAAGTAAATAAGGAAATATTTTCTATCGTGCATATCTTTGCACTTTTGTTACATTCCTCGCAACTACACACAGCCTTAGAGAAATAATTAATCTGTGAATGTGGAAATTACATATGGATGGAGGTGCATAATACAGTGAGTTAACTCATGAAGAAATTGGATTTGATTCTGTTTCGGAAGAGAACGACGGAGATGTTGAATTACCAAAGTACAATCCACGACTACGATGATTGGAAAGGATGTTTACGTCCTGCGAGATTAACATCAGTGTTAAAGGGGATGCACCGGAAGATTTTCCGGTGGAGTCCTTTCTGACGCTTAAGTCAAAAATCTTATCTTTTTCGGAGGACAATGAGGAATCAAGTTTGTTATATTTTGAAAAACTTACCTATTATCTGGAGGACTAGACATTTTATATACCTGAGATTTTTATCACACATGTCTCCACGTTCTCCTAATTATATGTTTTTTAATTATCGATTACTGGATAGATATCCTTTCTTTTAGTAAGGATCACTGCGATTAGAAAGACTGTAAAGTAGATGTTTCTATTGGGCAAGTTCGAGTCTGTCGTATCCCTAATATTTCAATAAATCCTTTCCATTTCTTAAATCTTTCTTTTGCTAAGTACTCTTAAAGCCGATCCAATTCTAAAAACAATAGGATCTACTGATTCGATCAAAAACCACGACAACTTCAACTTAAAAGAACTATTCGAAACAAGTTACCCTACCTCAATCACCCACATGTGCGGTTCACTATCCGTACCTGGCGAAACCCACGGACAGCGCAGGAGAGTGGGCGTCGGCTCGGTTGTGTGGAGAAGAGGAAATCATTAGGTGGGTTGTGGCATTGATCGCATAAAGGAGAGGGGGAATTGATCGCCGGCTAGGTCGCAGAATCGCACGAGAAAGGAAAAATCGGCTGTGCCACTGTGGCTTCGCGCGTGGAGAAGGACTGCGGCGAAGGTTTTATTTATTTATTTATTTTTGGATGAAAGATAAATATATAGATCATCGTAAAAACATACAAGCCAATGATACCGGTGGCCCCGATCACGTCATATCCGAACAAATGTCAAATCCGTGTGGGCGCTCGTGGTACCGTCTAGTGGGTTGGTATCCTACCTGAGGCAGAGCACCTATCACATGGGCTGGTGTATGCGTAGACACACCAACCTACATCCCCAACAAATACAATCACAATCGCAGCGCAATTACCTACGCAATCATGATCATGCATCTCTCACAATGGTCTCACACACCGACGTCATCCATGCAATCCTACTGGTCGCAGCTTCACCTCTTCATCCATCCCCTGTACCTTGGCATCCTCCCCAATTTACCGGCCATACTTCGCTGATCTGGCAGCTTAAGTCAAGGTCCAAACTGATCATGATGGGAGACAACATTTGAGCCTAGCTCCTTTAGCCATCTGCGCTTCCACCTTTTTTGGTCCTTTAGCCATCTGCGCTTCGATGCTGACAGAAATCCAGCCTTGATGGCCGGAGCTCCGGTCCCCAACTTATTCCTCCATGAAGGCACAATTCATCGGTAGTAATTGTGGGTGGCTATATGTTGACAACCTCTATAGCTCGCTGTTCACTCATGGCAGCTGCCGAATATCACAGCCCCTTCCACTTTGACTGGCATCAGCCCACTCCATTGCCTTTTCGACCGCCAGCAGCTCATCAAATGGAGGTTGCCTCTCTACTCCCTCTATCCATATGCACTCCATGATCTTTATACCAGCAGGGAGCTTCTTGTTCTTTACGAATCTGATCAGAGGTTAGACTTCAGCTCTCAATTTGTGCGCTGGCTGGTTCAAAGATTTCTGCGCCAGCTGGTTCAAGTAACACGATGGCCAGCGGCCATGTGTCATTGGCAGTGCTGCGCATTCGGTTAAAATCAAATCGATTTCATTGAATAAATCGAAAATTTAATTAATATTTTTTTTTTTTGAAACCGATTGAACCGACCGAATTTTTTAAAAATCCGAACTTATCGAACCGATAAAATTTCTGTTAATTCGGTTTTCGACCGAATAAACCGAATTAATCGAAATTTTAAATTTTATTCGATTTTTAATTAAAATAACCAAATCTTATTTAATTAATTATATTTTTTTAAAAAAATAATTAAATTAATATTTTTATTCGGTTTAACCGAATTACAAAATTTAAAATCGAAACCGAATCGATTTAACCGAAAAACCGAACCGAATTTAAAAAAAACGAAAACCGAATTAACCGAACCGAATTTCAAAATTCGGTCGGTTAGATTCGATTAATTCGATTTTTTAAAATTTTTGCTCACGCCTAATCATCGGAGGCTTAGTTGCAAGCCCAAGCGTATTAGTAGCTCATTCCCATAACCCCATGTTGCATGATGATGCCAGCTAGAGCTGTCAAACGGGTCAACCCGTGGCGGGGCGGGTCGGCCCATGGCAGGCCGAACATTTGGCGGGGCGGGGCGGGTTGACCCATCATCTAGGCGGGTTGGAAAATCTCCAACCCAACCCAATCCAAGGGGGGCCGTGGGTTAGGCGGACCAACCCGCGGACCCATCAAAATATTTTTTAAAAATAAAAAAAATTTAAAAAAAATCATATATTTAGATTTCATCAATTAAATATATTAAGAAATATATTTTTTATATATAAATAGATACAAACGAGTACTCATGTGATGAAAAATATTATTTTTTATTTTAAAATAATAACAAAGAAAGATAATAAATTGTCATAAAACTTAACTAACATGTGATTCTCAACCCGCGGGCCAACTCAAGCCCGTCGCGGGCCGACCCGTGAGAGTCGCGGGCCTAGGCGGGTTGGCCCGCGGTGGGCTTGGGTTGCTTAAATTCTAACCCAACCCGCTTAAATTGATTGGCGGGGCGGGTCAACCCGACGGGCCCAACCCAAATTGACAGCTCTAATGCCAGCCTTGCCAATGGGGGGAAATTCGAAACGTTTAGAGCTCAAATTTGAAATCAAATTCCAAATTCAAACCTCCTTCCGTCCCATCTGCTTCCCCTTTTTTGAATTTTGAATCTCCCTCTCAATGAAGCAGCTGCCCTTCTTCCCAAGTGTCCTCGAGGTCTTCACCCTCCTCAGTCTTCGCCGGAGCTGCTCCTTGACCGGCCAAGATCGCCGGAAACCAGTGAACTCGCAGAAAACAGTCCCCCAGTCGCAGAACAGAGCAGCGAACAGCCCCTGCGTCCTCGTCGGTGTCTGAGCTCGACAGCGCACCTACTGCCGCTCCCCCCCCTCCCGTCACCGGACCCCTTGCCGGCACTTCGTGGTACTCACCGACGAGGAGCTCTATGTGATTTCTGCAGCAGGTCCCAACTTGGAGGACAGACTCTGGACAGATCAAAAACAGAGCAGCGTTAGCCCCTGCAACCTCTCCATCGCATGAGCACTACAGTCCGACCACCTGCTGCTCTTCCCCCGGTGTCCGACTCTTCCGCCAGCACACGTCGTGGTTTTGCGAAGCGAAGGGAGGAAAATAGAATTGGTAAGTGCGGCAAATTTTACAATCAAGACCTCCTACTTGTAGTTATTTCAACTCTCCCCTTATTTTAAGATTTTTAAGTGTTTTGGCACTCGGAAATTTTTATATTTAACACTGCAGGCCTTCCTTCACCACCGACATTGAGAGAGCACAATAGAGAAAAAGTTTTTTTTTTCTTTGTTGTTGTAAAACAAACGAACCAGATTCTTCAATATCTTTATTTATATCCCATCTGCCGTTGATTTAAGTTAATCGGTCGAGCGATATGAACTAATCTTATCCACTCACTCGCAGTTGCTTCCTCTTCTTCCTCTCGGCCATATCGATTCGGTGCAGCACGATGAGGCGGTGACGGCGGCAGAACGGCCATTGGAACTGGGCTCCGATCAAGTTAGTTTTTCTTTTCCTAATAATGGCTTCTAGAAGAATGGGAAAAACTCATATGCACCATGAGTCAAATCTTTAGGGATTGTTTCAGGCGTTTTTTCTATATGCGCTTGTGAAAAAAATTGTCTTTTAAGGAACCAGATTGTGAGATGATTATGCAGTAAGTCAATTTTTTTTTTAATTTGTAGATTTACTTTGTTGTCAACGGAGCACTTGAATTCACTTCGACTCATGTAAAATATGAGTTTTTTTTTTGGTTTGTTTGAGAGTAAATCTTGATTTTACATTCAGAAAGTAAACTATTCCTACTATTTCATTATTATTGCTATCTCACGTCCTCAGGCATTTTCGTATGCGCGCTGTTGTTTCTCAGGCAAATTCAAAGCGATGTGAAAACATTTGATGCTTGTAAATTTTGATAGCTTTAGTTTTTCAATTTTATTTTCAGTCCCTGTTTGATGATAAATTTGTGGTTTAGCTGCTCCTCTTTCTTTAATATCCCAATGTTGCTTTGCTTTGTGTTTGACCTGTTTACTCAATGAAAAAAATATACAAGTTGGGGTTCTTAGACAGCAAGTTGTTGAATCTACAATGTACTCTTCTTAAAACAATCAGCTTCGAATTTATCAAAATCACAAATTGTGCACACTTTTCACTTCCATAACACATTTACCCAATTCTGAGTCTATCACTAAGATCCAGATTAGTTTGCTTTAACATAATAAACAACTAATTGAGAATTTGAGAGTATGGGTAAAGATTTACTTTTCAGAAAATTCAGAATGGTTTTGTGAAAACGGCTAAGTATATGCTTGATTCATCAGTTAACATATCTTTAAATTCTGGTGAACTGATGTTTAACAGGTGCATTGTGCTGTAATTTCCATTTTTCGGACACTAAAAAAGGTTAAAAGGTTTGATGAAGTGACAGATTATTGGATAATTTGTTGTTAACTATCTGCAAATAAAGGGTACAACAAAGCTGAGATGTTCAAAACTATGCTCACTTGCTGCAAGCTCTACATCTCCGAAAGCCGAAATGCTCTTGCCCTGGAATTGATTGAGCATGCTGCCAAAGCACATCCAGAAGTCGTTCTCATCAACAAATTCAAGGATGAAGTCTATAATCGAGTTGGCTACACAATTGTTTCACCCCTCTCCATTAACTCTGATGCAAGTCCATTAAGGACTGCGGTGTTTGACATGGTTAAAGCAGCCTTCGAAGCTATCGATCTCGAATCGCACTGTGGAAGTCATCCTAGGCTTGGAGTTGTAGACCACATCTGCTTCCATCCCTTGGCACAAGCTACGCTTCCCCAAGTGGCTGAAATTGCAAAATCAGTGGCAAATGACATTGGCAGGAAGCTCCAAGGTTCTTGTTGCTTCTTATGTTAACTTTCAAAGTTTCATTCATCATGCTGTTGGTTTTGTAACACTTGTGCAATGCAATGCGATGCAGCCCCAACCTATCTATATGGAGCATGCGATGAAGGAGGAAGAACTCTTGATTCGATAAGAAGAAAGCTTGGCTACTTCAAACCCAACTCGGCTGGAAATCAATGGGCAGGCACGCTGAAAACGGAGATTTTGGAGCTGAGACCTGATGTTGGTCCCCTTCAGCCTCCACCATCCAAAGGCATTGTGGTCGTAGGAGCTACACGTTGGGTCGGCAACTACAATATCCCAGTTTGGTGCACTGATATCGACTCTGTTCGGAGAATTGCGAGCAAGGTAAGGGAACGAGGAGGTGGGCTAAAATCGGTGCAGGCTATTGCCCTATCTCATGCTGCAGGCTGCATTGAAGTCGCATGCAATCTGCTTGATCCGAACATCACAGGGGCTGATCAGATACAAAGTGAAGTCCAGAGACTTGCGGCGGAGGAAGGATTCAAAGTGGGGGAAGGATACTTTACTGATTTCTCAAGAGAAAAGATTACTGAAATGTATCTTGGATCTATTTGATGTCGAACAGGATAAAATATATTCATTCCTATCTAGCATATGGATTTTTGAACAAAAGTGTTCTTACGAACCATTTAATATGGAAAATGGTACACGATGGAAGATTTGCCTGGTGGTGTTGACTTGAATATGGCTATGCATGATGCAGACAGCACCGCACGCCGCCAGTTGTGTTACACTAGTCAACTTTTGCCGGCCATTCATTATGAGCCATCATTGTATCATCTTCATTGTCCCACTAGAATTAACTGTGATCAATTAAATGAGCAATCCATTTTTGCTCTCAACTAATCATGAATCTGTACACATTCAATTGCGACAATCGACAATTATTTAAGTAAAATTGCACGACAATGATTAATTTTCAAGGAATATGTATTCTCTTTTTCACTCTCTAATAAAAATTATATTCGTGATTTATCTTTTCATATAACCTAGTAATAGTCTATAAAAAAACGTTTAGGATGAACGTAATATCTTTTTCTATAATTATGTCCGTGTTATTGTAGCATGCACATATCTTTTAAAAAAAATTGCTCTAGCCCCTTAGTTATTTGGTTAGTTATTTGGTGATTGATTATAAACGGTTATCTCTCTTCACATAATTACGAGATAAACGGTGAGGAACATCTTAAGTGAGCATAATTATTTTTTTATTGCTACAATTGTTTTTTTATTGCTACAATTGTTTAGTGTAATTGTGAAATTGAAACATAGTCGAGCTGGTTATCACATAGTAGATTTACAAAAGTAAATAAGCGTTGAATCTTGGCAAAGCCCAAGGAATTACCCTCCTATGTCACGGTTAGTTTCGATTTCCTGATTTACTCTCTCTCAATAGTATGGAACTATCGTGGGATAAAAGATTTCACCTTTTATAAAATTATTTAGGTGTAATTGCAAATTATCCCACTCATATGATGACTAATTTTGATTTCCTGATTTACTCTCTCCCAATAGTATAGGACAATCGTGGAGGGGTACTAGAGTGATGAATTTCACTTTTTTTTTAGAATTTTTAGGTGTAATTGGCCTTACAGGTTGGTGCTTACCAAGATAATTGTGCTTAGTGTCAATTTCCAATGCTAAAAAATATTTTATTTGATGTTTGACCTCTCTTATATAAAAAATTACCATGCTAGAGTAAAATATCTCTTATAATTTATCTATTGACAGAGTGTATAGGATAAGATGATAACTTCATCTTTTGCTACACTTGTTTATTAGTAATTGATCCTGCCCTATATTTTGCACAATACGGGCAGCCAACGTGGCGAACGACCTGGCCTGCTTCAGGGTCCACGTCATTATACGAGCAACCGACTCAACAGACATTCTGACCGGGCCCAAAGCCTTCACCGGCTGGTTGGGCTTGAGGCGGCCGGTTAGAATAAATATAGTGGTCCATCCGGTCGGTCAAACCCGGCCTGCCACATTAAGGCTTACACGCCTCGTTCAGCCGAGTGCATCCGCCCGGCCACATTAAGGCTTACACGCCTCGTTCAGCCGAGTGCATCCGCCCGGCAGTCCTTTATGCTCGTGCCTGACACCCATCCGGGCGAGCCGTCCGGATGTCCACTCGGGCACTCTCTCGGAATCACCCTGGGATAAGGACAAAATATACCTGCACCAGCTGCAGGTAACAGGCTGTCACCCCTCGTACGAACTGACACTCTCTGACAGGCGCCGACTTACAGAAACCTGTCTTTGTCCTCGCATAAGACAAATAGTATACGACAAAGAAGGATGGTTACAGTCGACATAACCATACCATATCTTCTGACCCTGTCAGAAGATCCTGACACAGGCCATACTCATACCGACAGCACCATACCATATCTTCTGACCCTGTCAGAAGATCCTGACACAGGCCATGCCTGGTCCTTTTCCCCGGCTATATAAGCCACTCCACTCCTCATTATCAGGTACGCATACTCGCGCGCGAAGCCTCTCATTTTCCAGTGCTCCATTATTTCTACTGTTCCTCGGAGTACTGACTTGACCGTCGGAGTGCCTTGCCGGGACGTCTCCCGGCTGGGTTGCTAACGGTCATCTTCCTCAGCAGGTTCACCTCCAGTCGGCCGGCCCTGCACCAGGCGACATCCACTTCCATTCGGTCGGAGGAGACACCCCACGACGCTGCCATTCTGCGCGAGGACGCCCCGTCAGCATCCACCTCGTTCATCCCTACACCGTCATTCCGGTTGCGGCTCCACTACGCTCGGCGACAGGATCAAATTTGGCGCTAGAAGGAGGGCCTTCTGCCTGATCGAGAGCGAAGAATGGAAAACCCCAATCCACTGACGGTTACTCTTTCGCCAGAAGAATATGAAATGCTGATGGCTGTCCGGACACAGAAGGCACAACAATCGCATCCACCCACCGGTAGTCAAGGGGCCCGGCCCCCTGGGCCCTCTGTATGGGGAAATTCAGAAGGTATGGCTGCTCAGCCCGAGCCCCGCGCTCCTAATTTTCCCCGAGCACTCTTCCGGAACGAGGCCCACTCAGTCCCGACCGAAGCTTCAGCGTCCAGCCTGGCGCACCAGACACGCCCAGATAAAGGGAAAGGGTTAGCTGACCCCGCCGCGGCCTGTCCGACTCGCAGCCCTTTCTCCTCACAAATTCTTGGGGATCCTGTTCCCAAGAACCTACGATTCTTCACCATGCCAGAGTACTCGGGAGCCAGTGACCCCGAGGAGCACGTCATGAAATTTGAAAGCTCTGCCCAGTTGCACCAATACCCGGAGGGCGTCAAATGCCGCGCTTTCCTGACAACCCTCTCCGGGCCGGCTCAACGATGGTTTGGCGGGCTCCCGGGTGGATCAGTTGGGAGTTTCGCAGAGGTAAAGCGGCTGTTTCTGCAACATTTTGCAAGCAGTCGGAGGCACCATAAGACCAGCCTCAATTTGTTCGCTCTGAAGCAAGGTCCGAAAGAGTCACTCCGGGCCTACATCCAGAGGTTCAATGGAATAGCTATAGAGGTGCCCAACACGACCTCCGAAGTACTAGTCACCGCCTTCTCACAAGGGCTCCAAGAAGGTGATTTCTTCCGATCCCTGATCAGGAAACCACCGAAGGATTTCGACAGCCTGCTCGGGAAGGCTGGTAAGTATATCAATGTGGAAGAAGCACAAGCCGCCCGGCGGAAGGAAGCGATAGTTAGCCCATCGCCTGCACCTCAACACAACAGATCGCCAGGAGGACCGATTCGCAGTCCCCGACCGGCCGATCGGCCCGGAATGAGACCCCAGCAAGTGCAGGTGGCACAGGGGAATTGGCCCAACAGATGGGCCCCGTATTGTGCGTTTCACCAATGTAATACGCACAACACTGAGGACTGCCGAGCAGGCAACAGAGCTCGGACCCCACTCGGCAGGGGTCAAGGACGACAAACCCAGCAGGGACGCGGGCGTGGTCAAGGAGCCACAGCCCAGCAAGGACAAAGGCGGGATGCCCCCGCCGCCCGGCAATTGTTTCCTCGGCCCGAGCAGGAAGAGGTGGAGGAACTTGACGAAGATCAAGCTAATCACCAGAACGCCGTCCGAGGAGGCGTTAATGTGATTTCCGGCGGTCCGACCGGCGGCGACTCCAACCGAGCCAGAAAAACGCAGGTACGTCGACTGGAAATTCACCAAGTCGGAGTCAGCACCTCTCAAGCTCAAGGGCCCCAAATCAGCTGGGGGCCGCAGGATTTACAAGGATTGGAGGTGCCGCACGATGACCCGCTGGTCATCACGGCTGTCATCGCCAACTATGAAGTCCACCGAACCATTGTGGACACCGGCAGCTCAGTAAACATTTTATATAAACGAGCTTTCGATCAACTGCAAATTGAGTTATCGCAGCTAGAGATGGTGGCTACTCCCTTGTTCGGATTTACGGGAAACGAAGTACAGCCGATCGGACAGATACGGCTGGCCGTCTCACTTGGAGAGGAGCCACTCAAGAGAACCCGATGGACCACGTTTCTGATTGTGGATGCCCCAGCTGCCTACAACGCCATCCTCGGTCGACCGGCTCTCAACGAGTTCAGAGCGGTAGTCTCCACCTACTACCTCAAGGTGAAGTTTCCGGTCGGCGACAGAGTCGGCGAGGTGAAGGGCAATCAGACCGTGGCCCGGCGCTGCTATGCTGATGATGTCCGCTCGGGAGGTCAAAAGGCGAGGCGGGCAGGTAGCAGCTGCAACATGGTGCAAGCCTCCCCTTGGGCAGAACTGCGGGAGGACAAAGAAGAGGTACAACTCTTGCCTGGTCGGGAGGATACCAAAATACAAATTGCTGCAGGACTTCCCGAGGAGCTGAAGCAATCCCTAATCGACTCCCTCGCCCGGAATCAAGACGTATTTGCCTGGTCGTCAAAAGACTTGAAGGGAGTCCGACCGGAAGTCGCAGAACACCAGCTCCATGTTTACCCGGGCGCGCGGCCAGTGAAGCAACGAAGAAGGGATCGCAGCGCCGCGCAGAATCAAGTCATCCGGGCGGAAGTGGAAAGACTGCTGGAGGCAGGACATATCCGGGAGGTCCAGTTCCCGGCCTGGTTGGCCAACGTGGTGCTGGTGTCCAAACCAAATGACAAGTGGCGGGTATGCATTGATTTCCGAGATCTCAATCGTGCATGCCCGAAAGATTGCTACCCACTTCCACGGATCGATCAACTGGTCGACTCGACGGCCGGCAGCGAGTTCATATCAATGCTGGATGCGTACCAGGGGTACCACCAAGTCCCGCTGGCTGTGGCCGACCAAGAGAAAGTTAGCTTCGTCACGGCTGACGGCACCTACTGCTACACCGTCATGCCGTTTGGCCTCAAGAATGCGGGCGCCACCTACCAGAGAATGATGAACAAGGTGTTCCGGTCGCAGATGGGCGTAACGTCGAAGTATACGTCGACGATATTCTGATCAAGACGCCCGGGCGCAAGAATTAATCCCCGACATTGAGGAAACTTGCCGAACTCTACGGCGGTTTGGCCTGAAGCTTAATCCGGCCAAATGTCTATTCGGGGCTCGAAGCGGGAAGTTCCTCGGTTATATCGTCACCGAGCGGGGCATCGAAGCAAATCCGGGCAAAGTAAACGCCATCATGGAGATGCCGGCTCCAAGGAATCTCAGAGAGGCTCAACGGCTGATCGGACGGATAACGGCCTTATCAAGATTCATTTCCCGGTCAGCCGAACGGGGTCTACCATTCTTCAAGACATTACGCCGAGCCACCAGATTTCAGTGGGACGCAGAATGTGACAAGGCATTCGAAGAGCTGAAGGCTTATCTGGCTGAGTTGCCTACACTCGCCCGGCCGGAGCCAAATGAGATTTTATATGTATACTTAGCAGCTTCCACCGACTCGGGCAGCATGGTGTTGGCCCGGCAAGAAAAGACTGAACAAAGGCCTGTGTATTTCTTTGCCCACTTATTTAAAGGAGCCGAGTGTCGATACACGACGCTCGAAAAGTTGGGCTATATACTGTTCTTAGCCGCCCGGCGACTCAGACCATATTTCTTAGCTCACCCAATTACTGTATTGACTAACAGTAACTTGGGTCGCGTGCTCACAAATCCGGATGCTTCAGGGCGGCTAGTCAAGTGGACAACTGAGCTGAGCGAATATGACATACAATATCTACCCCGGCCGGCTATCAAGGCTCAGGCCTTAGCCGATTTTCTCACGGAATGGCATCCCGATGAAGCCGAAGGCGTATGGAAAGTGTACGTTGATGGGGCATCCTCTCGGCAAGGAAGCGGAATCGGCGTTCTCATGGTTTCACCCGAAGAAGAACGGCTACACCTGTCCGTGCGGCTAGAACACAAGGCAACTAATAATGAAGCTGAATATGAAGCACTAATAGCCGGTCTGCAAGCCGCCCGGCATGTCGGCGCCACCCGGGTGTGGCTATATTCAGATTCGCAACTTGCTATACAACAACTGGCCGGTAACTTCGAAGTCAACAGCGACCGGCTGCAAGAGTACATCGATGCCTATGAGCAGCTGAAGGCGGGTTTCAGGGAGGTACTCTTACAGAAGATCCCTCGAGAAAGCAACTTGAAGGCAGATGAGCTAGCTAAATTAGCTAGTGCAGTCGGATCTTGGGTGGTCCCCCGGCCGGCCTGCCATGCCTTATTCGTCATGCAAATCGAGCAGCAGGCGGAAGTTGAATTGGAGACTGATTGGAGAACGCCCTTGATTGCATTCTTGACCAGGGGAGAAGTGCCGTCCGACCGGGAGGAGGCTCGGCTGTTCAGAAAGAGAGCCGCGCAATACACTATGGTCGGAGATGTCCTCTATAAACGGGCTCACGCCCGGCCATTGCTCAAATGCCTTAGCAGTGAAGATGCAGATTATGTGCTCCGAGAGGTCCATATGGGGGTCTGCAGTAATCATTCAGGAGGTAGAGCCACCGCCCGGAAGGCTCTGTTGGCCGGGTATTATTGGCCAACTTTACAGAAGGATGCCGACCGTTGGCTGCAACCTGCATCTCTTGTCAGAAACACCAGTGCCTGCCACACCGGCCAACCGAAGTAATGAAGACATCGGCTGTCTCTTGCCCGTTCGACCAATGGGGCATGGATATCGTAGGTCCGTTTCCGATCGCCCCCGCTCAGAAGAAGTTCTTGTTGGTCGCGGTGGATTACTTCTCTAAATGGGTGGAAGCAGAGGCGCTAGCTAGAATCACCGAGCAGGCGGTGATTAAGTTCTTGTGGCAAAATATTCTATGCAGATACGGGATCCCCCACAAGTTGGTTTCTGACAACGGTCGGCAGTTTCAAGGGAAGAAAATCAAAGAATGGTGCTCGACATACGGCATCCATCAGGCTTTTACATCCGTGGCGTATCCACAAAGCAACGGCCAAGCAGAAGTCACCAACCGGGAAATCTTGAGAGGGCTCAAAACAAAGCTGGATCATGCAGGAACCAACTGGGTAGAACAGCTGCCCGGGGTCCTTTGGGCGAACAGAACCACACCCAGAGAAGCGACCGGGCAGACGCCTTTCCACCTCGTCTATGGCAGCGAGGCGGTGGTGCCGGTCGAGGTCGGCTGTGAATCCGACAGGCGGTTAAGCTATGATGAAGGGAATGAGGAAAGAAGGCGCTTAGAGCTTGACCTCATAGAGGAAGTCCGGGAAAAAGCAGCCGCCCGGATGTTCACGTACCGTCAGCGCATGAAACAAAGGTACGACCAGAAGGTGTTGCCGCGCTCGTTTCACGCCGGGGACCTTGTCTGGAAACGAATAAAGCCGGTCGGTGATGTTAACAAATTACAACCACAGTGGGGCGGACCCTTCAAGATAGTGCAGAAATTGCATTCAGGCGCCTACTACTTGGAGGATGAACATGGAAAGAGGCTGAACCGACCGTGGAGTGCCCTACACTTGAAAATGTACAGAGAGCCCTAGAGTGATGCAAGCTTGTAAAGCGCCGCATTTTAGCTATAACGAAAGGCTCACCCGACCGAAAATTCCCGGTCGGCCATGTAAGGCAAGCCATACCTGGACGGGACGCAGGCTGACGCGTTATACCCTCCAGAAGCCTGAGTCGGCGACTGACTCCTCGCGTCAGCCCACTCGAAAGCCTGGACTGGTTCCCGGTCGGAAGCGTGGCGTCCCACGTGAAAGATTGGCCCATCCGGAAGCCTAAAGGCGGTTCCCGACCGGAAGCGTGGCGACCCACGCAGAAGGTTGGTCCCCTTTGGAAGCCTGAGTCGGCGACTGACTCTTCGCGTCAGCCCACTCGGAAGCCTGGACTGGTTCCCGGTCGGAAGCGTGGCGTCCCACGTGAAAGATTGGCCCATCCGGAAGCCTAAAGGCGGTTCCCGACCGGAAGCGTGGCGACCCACGCAGAAGGTTGGTCCCCTTTGGAAGCCTGAGTCGGTGACTGACTCTTCGCGTCAGCCCACTCGGAAGCCTGGACTGGTTCCCGGTCGGAAGCGTGGCGTCCCACGTGAAAGATTGGCCCATCCGGAAGCCTAAAGGCGGTTCCCGACCGGAAGCGTGGCGACCCACGCAGAAGGTTGGTCCCCTTTGGAAGCCTGAGTCGGCGACTGACTCTTCGCGTCAGCCCACTCGGAAGCCTGGACTGGTTCCCGGTCGGAAGCGTGGCGTCCCACGTGAAAGATTGGCCCATCCGGAAGCCTAAAGGCGGTTCCCGACCGGAAGCGTGGCGACCCACGCAGAAGGTTGGTCCCCTTTGGAAGCCTGAGTCGGCGACTGACTCTTCGCGTCAGCCCACTCGGAAGCCTGGACTGGTTCCCGGTCGGAAGCGTGGCGTCCCACGTGAAAGATTGGCCCATCCGGAAGCCTAAAGGCGGTTCCCGACCGGAAGCGTGGCGACCCACGCAGAAGGTTGGTCCCCTTTGGAAGCCTGAGTCGGCGACTGACTCTTCGCGTCAGCCCACTCGGAAGCCTGGACTGGTTCCCGGTCGGAAGCGTGGCGTCCCACGTGAAAGATTGGCCCATCCGGAAGCCTAAAGGCGGTTCCCGACCGGAAGCGTGGCGACCCACGCAGAAGGTTGGTCCCCTTTGGAAGCCTGAGTCGGCGACTGACTCTTCGCGTCAGCCCACTCGGAAGCCTGGACTGGTTCCCGGTCGGAAGCGTGGCGTCCCACGTGAAAGATTGGCCCATCCGGAAGCCTAAAGGCGGTTCCCGACCGGAAGCGTGGCGACCCACGCAGAAGGTTGGTCCCCTTTGGAAGCCTGAGTCGGCGACTGACTCTTCGCGTCAGCCCACTCGGAAGCCTGGACTGGTTCCCGGTCGGAAGCGTGGCGTCCCACGTGAAAGATTGGCCCATCCGGAAGCCTAAAGGCGGTTCCCGACCGGAAGCGTGGCTACCCACGCAGAAGGTTGGTCCCCTTTGGAAGCCT
>JAGFNQ010003739.1:0-83791 GCA_024364735.1 Boesenbergia rotunda | reverse complement strand
GCTGCCGACCAGGAAAAGGTTAGCTTTGTCACGGCTGACGGCACCTACTGCTACACCGTCATGCCGTTCGGCCTCAAGAATGCGGGCGCCACCTACCAAAGAATGATGAACAAGGTGTTCCGGTCGCAAATGGGGCGTAACGTCGAAGTATACGTCGACGATATTCTGATCAAGAACTGCCGGCGGAAGAACTAATCCCGACGTTGAAGAAACTTGCCAAACACTGCGGCGGTTTGGCCTAAAGCTTAATCCGGCCAAATGTTTATTCGGAGCTCGGAGCGGGGAAGTTCCTTGGTTATATCGTCACCGAGCGGGCATCGAAGCAAATCCGGGCAAAGTAAACGCCATCATGGAGATGCCGGCTCCAAGGAATCTCAAGAGGCTCAACGGCTTGATCGGACGAATAACGCCTTATCAAGATTCATTTCCCGGTCAGCCGAACGGGGTCTACCATTCTTCAAGACATTACGCCGAGCCACCAGATTTCAGTGGGACGCAGAATGTGACAAGGCATTCGAAGAGCTGAAGGCTTATCTGGCTGAGTTGCCTACATTCGCCCGGCCGGAGCCAAATGAGATTTTATATGTATACTTGGCAGCTTCCTCCGACTCGGGCAGCATGGTGTTGGTCCGGCAAGAAAAAACTGAGCAGAAGCCGGTGTACTTCTTTGCTCATTTATTTAAAGGAGCCGAGTGTCGGTACACGACACTCGAAAAATTGGGCTACATACTGTTCTTAGCCGCCCGGCGACTCAGACCATATTTCTTAGCTCACCCAATTACTGTATTGACTAACAGTAACTTGGGTCGCGTGCTTACAAATCCGGATGCTTCCGGGCGGCTAGTCAAGTGGACAACTGAGCTGAGCGAATATGACATACAATATCTACCCCGGCCGGCTATCAAGGCTCAGGCCTTGGCCGATTTTCTCACGGAATGGCATCCCGATGAAGCCGAAGGCGTATGGAAAGTGTACGTTGATGGGGCATCCTCTCGGCAAGGAAGCGGAATTGGCGTTCTCATGGTTTCTCCTGAAGAAGAACGGCTACACCTGTCCGTGCGATTAGAACATAAGGCGACAAATAATGAAGCTGAATACGAAGCACTTTTAGCCGGTCTGCAAGCCGCTCGACATGTCGGCGCCACCCGGGTGTGGCTATATTCAGATTCGCAGCTTGCTATACAACAACTGGCCGGTAACTTCGAAGTCAACAGCGACCGGCTGCAAGAGTACATCGATGCCTATGAGCAGCTGAAGGCGGGTTTCCGGGAGGTACTCTTACAGAAGATCCCTCGAGAAAGCAACTTGAAGGCAGATGAGCTAGCTAAGTTAGCTAGTGCAGTCGGATCTTGGGTGGTCCCCCGGCCGGCCTGCCATGCCTTATTCGTCATGCAAATCGAGCAGCAGGCGGAAGCTGAATTGGAGACCGATTGGAGAACTCCATTGATTGCATTCTTGACCAGGGGAGAAGTACCGTCCGATCGAGAGGAGGCTCGGCTGTTCAGAAAGAGAGCCGCGCAATACACTATGGTCGGAGATGTCCTCTATAAACGGGCTCACGCCCGGCCATTGCTCAAATGCCTTAGCAATGAAGATGCAGATTATGTGCTCCGAGAGGTCCATATGGGGGTCTGCAGTAATCATTCAGGAGGTAGAGCCACCGCCCGGAAAGCTCTTTTGGCCGGGTATTATTGGCCAACTTTACAGAAGGATGCCGACCGGTTGGCCGCAACATGCATCTCATGTCAGAAACACCAATGCCTGCCCCACCGGCCAACCGAATTAATGAAGACATCTGCTGTCTCTTGCCCGTTCGACCAATGGGGAATGGATATTGTAGGTCCGTTTCCGATCGCCCCCGCCCAGAAGAAGTTCTTGTTGGTCGCGGTGGATTACTTCTCCAAATGGGTGGAAGCAGAGGCACTGGCTAGGATCACCGAGCAGGCAGTAATTAAGTTCTTATCGCAAAACATTCTATGCAGATACGGGATCCCCCACAAGTTGGTTTCTGACAACGGTCGGCAGTTTCAAGGGAAGAAAATCAAAGAATGGTGCGCGGAATATGGCATCCATCAGGCTTTTACATCTGTGGCATATCCACAGAGCAACGGCCAGGCAGAAGTCGCCAACCGGGAAATCCTGAGAGGGCTCAAAACAAAGCTGGATCATGCAGGAACCAACTGGGTAGAGCAGCTGCCCGGGGTCCTTTGGGCGAGCAGAACCACACCCCGAGAGGCGACCGGGCAGACGCCTTTTCACCTAGTCTATGACAGTGAGGCGGTGGTGCCGGTCGAGGTCGGCTGTGCATCCGACAGGCGGTTAAGCTATGATGAAGGGAATGAGGAAAGAAGGCGCTTAGAGCTTGACCTCATAGAGGAAGTCCGGGAAAAAGCAGCCGCCCGGATGTTCACGTACCGTCAGCGCATGAAACAAAGGTACGACCAGAAGGTGTTGCCGCGCTCGTTTCACGCCGGGGACCTTGTCTGGAAACGAATAAAGCCGGTCGGTGATGTTAACAAATTACAACCACAGTGGGGCGGACCCTTCAAGATAGTGCAGAAATTGCATTCAGGCGCCTACTACTTGGAGGATGAACATGGAAAGAGGCTAAACCGACCGTGGAGTGCCCTACACTTGAAAATGTACAGAGAGCCCTAGAGTGATGCAATCTTGTAAAACGCAGCATTCTAACACTAACGAAAGGCTCTCCCGACCGAAAATTGCCGGTCAGCCATACAAGGCAAATTCATACCTGGACGGGACGCAGGCTGACGCGTCATACCCTCCAGAAGCCTGAGTCGGCGACTGACTCTTCGCGTCAGCCCACTCGGAAGCCTGGACTGGTTCCCGGTCGGAAGCGTGGCGTCCCACGTGAAAGATTGGCCCATCCGGAAGCCTAAAGGCGGTTCCCGACCGGAAGCGTGGCGACCCACGCAGAAGGTTGGTCCCCTTTGGAAGCCTGAGTCGGCGACTGACTCTTCGCGTCAGCCCACTCGGAAGCCTGGACTGGTTCCCGGTCGGAAGCGTGGCGTCCCACGTGAAAGATTGGCCCATCCGGAAGCCTAAAGGCGGTTCCCGACCGGAAGCGTGGCGACCCACGCAGAAGGTTGGTCCCCTTTGGAAGCCTGAGTCGGCGACTGACTCTTCGCGTCAGCCCACTCGGAAGCCTGGACTGGTTCCCGGTCGGAAGCGTGGCGTCCCACGTGAAAGATTGGCCCATCCGGAAGCCTAAAGGCGGTTCCCGACCGGAAGCGTGGCGACCCACGCAGAAGGTTGGTCCCCTTTGGAAGCCTGAGTCGGCGACTGACTCTTCGCGTCAGCCCACTCGGAAGCCTGGACTGGTTCCCGGTCGGAAGCGTGGCGTCCCACGTGAAAGATTGGCCCATCCGGAAGCCTAAAGGCGGTTCCCGACCGGAAGCGTGGCGACCCACGCAGAAGGTTGGTCCCCTTTGGAAGCCTGAGTCGGCGACTGACTCTTCGCGTCAGCCCACTCGGAAGCCTGGACTGGTTCCCGGTCGGAAGCGTGGCGTCCCACGTGAAAGATTGGCCCATCCGGAAGCCTAAAGGCGGTTCCCGACCGGAAGCGTGGCGACCCACGCAGAAGGTTGGTCCCCTTTGGAAGCCTGAGTCGGCGACTGACTCTTCGCGTCAGCCCACTCGGAAGCCTGGACTGGTTCCCGGTCGGAAGCGTGGCGTCCCACGTGAAAGATTGGCCCATCCGGAAGCCTAAAGGCGGTTCCCGACCGGAAGCGTGGCGACCCACGCAGAAGGTTGGTCCCCTTTGGAAGCCTGAGTCGGCGACTGACTCTTCGCGTCAGCCCACTCGGAAGCCTGGACTGGTTCCCGGTCGGAAGCGTGGCGTCCCACGTGAAAGATTGGCCCATCCGGAAGCCTAAAGGCGGTTCCCGACCGGAAGCGTGGCGACCCACGCAGAAGGTTGGTCCCCTTTGGAAGCCTGAGTCGGCGACTGACTCTTCGCGTCAGCCCACTCGGAAGCCTGGACTGGTTCCCGGTCGGAAGCGTGGCGTCCCACGTGAAAGATTGGCCCATCCGGAAGCCTAAAGGCGGTTCCCGACCGGAAGCGTGGCGACCCACGCAGAAGGTTGGTCCCCTTTGGAAGCCTGAGTCGGCGACTGACTCTTCGCGTCAGCCCACTCGGAAGCCTGGACTGGTTCCCGGTCGGAAGCGTGGCGTCCCACGTGAAAGATTGGCCCATCCGGAAGCCTAAAGGCGGTTCCCGACCGGAAGCGTGGCGACCCACGCAGAAGGTTGGTCCCCTTTGGAAGCTTGAGTCGGCGGCTGACCCTGCGCGTCAGCCCACTCGGAAGCCTGTATCGGAATCCGGTCAGGCGTGTGACGATCCACATCCCGCAGGTAGGACACCAATCAGTCGGCTGTTTTACACAGCCATTTTTCTAAAGTAATTCGGTTCCCCGACTGGGCGTGTGCGACCCACATCCCTTAGAATTGTTTTAGCGCTCTAACAGGGCGTGTTGTGACTCCCACCGCTCAGACAGATCAACCAGTCGGCCACCTGACAACCATTATCCCTTGCTTAGTTCGGCTCTCTGGTCGGGCACATCTACTTAATCAATGTCTAAACTAACACGTTAAAGAAAAAACATTTTCATTGATGGTTACTCAGCAGCAGTACAAAAAAGAGCCCCGACAGGCGGCTAAAGTTAGGTAAAAGGCTGCTTGAAGAAGTCTTTAGGGAGCAGCTCCTTAACCCGGCTCACTTGGACGGCATTGGCAGGGAGGTCGGCAGGCAGATGGCCGCTCTCTTGGAGCTGCATAATAGCGCTTTCTAAGCCCATCTTGAACATGCCAGATGTCCGCTTGCCCAACTGCTTGCCGAACTCCGTAGAATTGATGTAAGCCAAGCGATGTGCGTCCATCCGGGCGGGCTCGCCTGCCTGATGCAGCTTCAGGCTGTCAATTTCCGCCCGGAGGTTAGCAAGCTCCTTGTCCTTCTCCTCCAAGGCAACGGCTTGAGAAGCCAGCAGTCCTTCAGATAAGCGGAGCTCGTCTTCTCGGGCGTCTAAAGCCTTCTCCTTGGCATTAAAGCCCGACTCCCGAGTCGCCAGCTCCTGCTCTTTTTCGTTCAGGGTTGCCCGGAGATCCTCCGAAGACTTCATCATCTTGTCCAGTTCCGCCTTCAAGGCTTGGGCCTCGGCAGCCTTCTTGTCGAGGTCCGATCGGGCACGACGCTGCGTGGCCAAAGCCTTCTTCCTCTCCTGCTCAAGGGTTGCGTGCAGAGAGGAAGATCGGGCATACGCCCGCTCGGCTGACTCCGCTCGGATGATTTCCTCCGTCAGGCGCGCCTCGGCGGAACGGAGTTTCTCTTTCAGGTCCAGTATCTCCGAGCGGAGAATAGCGATGCCCTCCTCGCCGGCCGGTAGGTTCGCATGCTCCTGGCAGAGCTCCATTTCCTCAATCCGCCGCTCGGCCGCTCGGCGTCCCCTGGCGTTGATAACCAAGGAATATGCGACGCTCGAGCAGGAGGCCCAAAACTATAATAAAAATGTTAGCAAAAAGCATAGTGATTAAGCTTTGAAGCACCGGACTTACATGCGTGGCGTCCTGAAGAAATTGGTCTGCCAGTCGGATCGGGGGCCTGGAAGTCCCCTCCTTCATGCCCTGCTCCCAGCATTCCGCCAATTCCCCGTAAAGGGTAAGCCGCTGCTGGGCTTCAATGGGGGTCGCCGGGTCGACCGAAGGAAGGTATACGCCATAGCCACACGGCTGCGAGCGCTGCCCCCCTGAGCGAGACGAACCCGGTGCTTCAGCTGACCGGCTCGCTCTAACCGGGCTGGCAGTTGCCTCTGCGGGTTGAGATTGAGTGCCCGACCCGGAAGTCCTCGGGCGCCTCTGCAAAGGCTCCGGGTCGGGAGAGTCAGAAGAGGACCGGCCTACCTCTGTCGGCTCCTCAATACGGATAGAAGCGCTAGCCTTCCGCTTGGAAGGCTGGGATTTCTCCATGGAAGGCTGAACCTTCTGCTTGCCGGAGGATTTTGCGGGGGCAGAAGGCTTCGACGAGCCAACCGGCTCCCTAGAACCAGTCGTCGCTGGTTGGGCAGGAGGAGCCTGAGGGGCAGGCTCCGCGCTCTCAGGAATCGTATGTTGGTCGGGCGGACCGGCCTGACGCAGGCGCAGTTGTTCGGCCGCCCGGGCGTTTAATTCTTCGTCATCCAGACCGAGGGCCTCGTCGAGGGCCGCTTCCCACATCATCTCGGCTGCAAGATCAGAAGATGTTGAGTTAGGGAAAAAGAAGTATGAAGCAAAAAATGACTTACAGAAGGTGCCGGGCAAGACGGCAGGGACTCGGCTTAGCCCAAATATGTACAAGACGGCGTCGTTGAGTAGTTTCATGCCGTCGAAGTGGAGGCCACCGAGTAGAGAAGCAGCCCTTACAAACAAAGGGTCGGATTTAAAGTTTCTTAAGGGAGCTATAGGGGGCATGTCTTCGACCCATCCGATCGGGAACCCGGGGCTGGTCGGAGGACTTATGAAGAAGAAATGAGTTTTCCATCCTTTATTCGAGGAAGGAATATTCTCCACTATGGATAATTGGGCCCGGGCTTGGAGAAAGAAATTCCCGACCTCCTGCTTCTTCAGGTAATAAAAGAAATAAAGAACCTCCGGTCGGAGGGGGACTCGGTAAAGGGTAAAGAGGACTATTATGTTACATAATATGCGAATAGCGTTGGGAGAAAGCTGGAAGATAGGAACATGGAAGAAGTTACAGAAGTCTACAATAAAGGGATGAAGAGGATAGCGCAGGCCAGACATATGTTGATCCCGGAAAAATACAAAGAAGCCAGCCGGAGGCTGGTGCGGTCGGTCATCCTTTGTCGGAACGGCAATACGGTAGTTCCCGGGGATGTTGTATGCCAGTCGGAGGTCCGAGACGGTCTCGTCGTGAAGGGAAGACTCGACAGAGGCATACCATGTAGGGGTAGCCATGGAACAGAAAGAAAAGGAAGAAAAGGGAGAATCTGACCGTAGGTGGTGGCGGAAAAGATTAACCGACGGAGAAGCACGAGACCGGCGGCGACACGCGAAGACGGCGGCGAGAGCGAGAAGCACCGAGCTAAGGGAGAAAACAGTGAAGAGCAAACGAGGGTTTCTGTGAAAATGGAGACCTATTTATAGCTAGGCCGAAAGAAAGGCGACCGTCGGATGGCGATCCACGTGTACGGCGATCGCCTCATCCATGCCGAAGAGTCGTCCCACGATCAGCCTCGAAAAGGCGCACCGCAGTCGCTGACGTCGCCTGATGCGGCGGCAGGGCGCGTCGTCGTGTCGGCCAGTCGGAAGCTGTCGCGTGGCGGAAAGAATTACGCGCGTTAATGGCCATTAAAACTCGTAATCATGGGGATAAATCGCATCCCGGTCGGCCAACCAGCGCGCGCCACGTGGCCCGATTCATTAAAGCTGAGGTGATGCCGTTATGGCGCCGGTCTCATCGGGCGTATCACATCACCTCATTCGACTTAGAATGTCACGTCCCCAT
The DNA here is from genome assembly GCA_024364735.1 of Boesenbergia rotunda. Lineage (NCBI taxonomy): Eukaryota > Viridiplantae > Streptophyta > Magnoliopsida > Zingiberales > Zingiberaceae > Boesenbergia > Boesenbergia rotunda. Next base: position 76,275 of record JAGFNQ010003739.1, on the reverse strand, counting down.
TAATTGATTGACTCGGGCTATCCCGAGAAAATCGTCTGGGGGCACGTGACACTCCACATTTCTTGCGACTTAAGGCAAACATTTTCCCGCCCAAACGTGTTCAACATACCTTTCATTGACTAACAACATTCGTCCGGTCGGACGCATTAACAGTTTACGAGGACGTGGCGCCCCACGTTCCTCCGGTCAAAATCTTCATCCGCTCGGACATCTTCATCCTGTCAATGGTTAGTCGGGGACGTGTGGCGGCCCACGCTCCTCTATCACGCTTCGTCTAGCCAGGCGACCTCGTTAACAGAGTCAGGTGCGTGGCGGCCCACGCCCCTCTCGGTTTACAAGCTTATTCCGCCCCGACCAGGCAAACATACTCAGCACCAGCTGTTGAGCATCGTGTTAAGCCGGCCAGATGTTAATAAGGCAAAAAACGCTCGGCCGCAGAATGGTTGTACACACTTGTAGTCCAGTCAGTCGGACTGATCGCCTCCTTCGACTAGACTTGAGGGGAAGGCTATTGATCCCGCCCTATCTTTGGCACCGCATGAACAGCCAACGTGGCGAACGGCATGGCCGACTTCAGGGTCCACGTCATTGTGCAGGTAGCCAGCTGGACACCCTAGCCGGACCCAGGGTCTATGCCAGCCAGTCGAACGCAAGGTGGCCGGTCAGAATAAATATAGCGGTCCTCCTATCGGTAAAACCCGTCCGGCCACGTTAAGGCTTACACGCCTAATCATTTGGTCGGGTATTGCCGCCCGGCCACATTAAGGCTTACACGCCTCGTTCATCCGAGTGCATCCGCCCGGTAGTCCATTAAGCACATGTTTGATATCCATCCGGGCGGGTCGTCCCGGTGTCCACTCGGGCACTCTCTCGGAATCACCCTGGGATAAAGACAAAATACACCGGCCCAGCTGCCGACAACAGGCTATCATCCTTCATGCGAACTGATACTCTGACAGGCTCGCCGCTTGTCAGAGACTGACAGAAACCTGTCTCTGTCCTCACGTAAGACAAATAGTATACGACAAAGAAGGATGGTTACAGTAGACACAACCATACCATATCTTCTGACCCTGTCAGAAGATCCTGACACAGGCCATACTCATACCGACATCACCATACCATATCTTCTGACCCTGTCAGAAGATCCTGACACAAGCCATGCTTGGTCCTTTTTCCCCGGCTATATAAGCCACTCCACTCCTCATTTTCAGGTACGCATACATACACGCGCGAGGCCTCTCATTTTTCAGTGCTCCATTATTTTCTTGTTCATCGGAGTACTGACTTGACCGTCGGAGTGCCTGGCCGGGACTCTTCCCGGCAGGTTTCTAACGGTCATCTTCCTCAGCAGGTTCACTTCCAGTCGGTTGGCCCTGCACCAGGCGACATCCACTTCCATTCGGCCGGAGGACACCCCCCACGACGCTGCCATTCTGTGCGAGGATGCCCCGTCAGCATCCACGTCACGCATCGCTACACCGTCATTTCGGTTGCGGCTCCACTACGCTCGACGACAGGATCAACGTTCATGAAAAGCTTAGTGCACTAGCAAACTTATTTAGTTAACCTTTATGAATAATTTATCAACAAATTTATTTATTAATTTGTGTAAATTTTAATTATAAATTTATTTCTCAATTTTTCATTCAAGTACATAAAAATATAGAAATTTATAAATTTTTATATAATCTAAAATAAAAAATCTAAGTTTCATATATCAAATAAATATTTAAATAATTTATAAAGACAACAAAGACAACAACATTATTAATTGAGCTAAAAGACATCGAGCTCGATTTTTTTTAATAAAAACATTAAGTAAGATCAATAATTAAATAAACAATCTCATAACATAATTAAACACAACTCGGCTCATTTACACCTCTACTTACAAACTAATGATATATTTTTACCGTGGAAAGGAGATTGAAAACTCATTGTCAAAACGTTCATAATCACATACTTGTAATCTAGCCATGATGATTTAGAGTGCATTAGATAATAGAGGACTTTCAAGTATGCTTGGATCACTAACATAATTTTTAAAAATGAATTAAGCACCTAATTAAATTTTAATCAAAATTTAATTATGTGCTAAAAAATAAAAGGAAAAAATCTTTTAAAAAATAATGAATTATTTAGAACCTCTAACATGCTTTCAAAGAATTATATATTTGATGAACACTTGACGACTACCAAAATGAAAATATATAATAGTACCTAAATTCTTAATAGGAGCCACATGTATTGTTATAATAGACACAAATGATACGTTTGATTCAGATTATCATATTTAATTTTAATTATATGATTATCAAATAATTACATAATTAAGATTATTTTTAGTTCAATTCTAGATAATGTTATAATTCATTTTAATATTTATCATCATATTACCGTTGGGTTAATCATAAACACTTTTACAATTAAATTGAATTGATATTTGATTATTTTTTAAAATTAAATTAAATTAAATTAATAATATATCAGAAATTCCACAGATCCGCCTGAGCTCACCTCCATTAAGCATGCATTTTCATTAGTTCACAAGGTTATGATGTAGTGGAAGAGCGACTAGTTATTATCTTAGTATCCGTGGTTCGATCTCCAGCTACGACGTATTTTATAAGAATTTTTTTTTTCAAATGAAATGCGAATCCGACGTATTTTACAGGAATTTTTCTTCTAAATGAGGATGAATCTTAAAACGTTGGGCTTCTAAATCACTCACCGTGAGTATTGTCTAATTTATTTTGATGGTCGATAAATTTTTTTTATAGAAATAGACTGATAATTTAAAATTGAATAAATCTTATTAATCATTTTTAAGGATGCCTCTTTCATTAACCCTCACGGAATAAGTTGAGATGATACGTGGATGGCAAATTTATCCAATAAGAGAAAGATGAATCCCAAAGCTGGGACACTCTCTCACCCAAGGATGTGTTTTCATTAGCCCATCAATTCACATTTAGTATGAAACGAAATAAATATGGCATTTGACTCGATAATAATATTTAGAATATTGATTATTTATCTTATTTATGAATTAGATTTATTTTTATTTATGTATTAATTTAGAATCGAATTTTAAACAAAAGTTGATTATTTTAAAAATATTTCTATAAATTTTATTATTATTTTTTAATAATTCAGACGCTCTTCTAGAAAATTCACTAGAGTTATCTATTGACGACGAAATAATAATAATAATAATAATAATAATAATTCGGTTGAATGCTCTTATTAATCATTCTCAGTATTAACGGCAATTTATCAAAGGACATATCCAACAATTCGTATTTACCGAAAGGAGTATCATGGTTTCTATTATACCAAAGGGCGCATCCCATATAGTGAAGTTACTTTTATATCCCTCCCGCCAATGAATGGTTTTATCAAACACATTTTCGAGACAACCGAACCACTTTATCAATAAAATAATAATTTATGGTTCAGATGGGTAGCAGTCGAATTTTTCTCAGCCAATATATATATTACTACTTTGCACAAGTCGAATGATCACGAAGGTACGTATATATTGCTTCCTTGCACAACTCGATTCTTCACCAAAGCACCTGAGGAAAATAGGTTGTCGAAAGAGAAAAAGGAAGCAACAGATTGGTAACTAAAAGAAATAGTAATGTACGTATGATTGTCATCTTTGATATGATATCAGATCTAGTTTTAATCAAGATAAACTCTTTCTACTATTTTTATGTTTGGAGGAGGCTTAGGGTGATATGCATTACATGATTTCAGGCCCTTGGAGTGCATGATCTCATTAGATTTCAGGCAATAGGAGAGGCTGAAATATTTTGTTTCAGGCCCTCGGAAATAATTTGTTTCAGGCCCTCGGAGGGACTGAAATAAAAGGAATTCAGGCCCTCCCAGGGCCTGGCTTGAATTTCTTTTATTTAAGGGCCAGGGAGGAGCTGAAATCAAATGATTTCAGGCCTGCCTTGGGCCTGAAATGTAATGTTTCAGGCCCGGAGTGGGCCTGAAATCAAGTGGGCCTGAAATCAAATGATTTCAGGCCCGGCCTGGGCCTGAAATGTAATGATTTCAGGCCCGACCTGGGCCTGAAATAAAATGATTTCAGGCCCTGGTAGGGCCTGAAATCAAATCCCTGGGCCTGAAATCAAATGATTTCAGGCCCTCAGGGGCTCCTAGGGCCTTTATTATCAATTTCAAAGTTTGATAAAGGTAATTGTAATTTTTTTCAGGGATGATAATGTTGTTGACGAAATTCTCTCTGAGATATGGAATACTCTTGATGATAATGCGGTCACGGGGAAAGGATTACAAATAGCTAGTAATAATATTCCATTATCTTCCCAGTATGGTGATAATAGCATTACAAGGAATTTGGCAATTGATCTAAATGAAGAAGCAAATAATATAGAAGATGAGGGTTTGAATTCTTCTACAAGAGTAGTTGAGATCTTTCAGCCAACCTGGAGTGGGGAGGAAGAAATTAAAATCCGGAATGCAGAAGAATTAGTACCCAGTACAAGTGTACTAGAATTCCAAGCTGATGATATGCAGATTGAGCAATATGAATTCCCCCCAGATCAGTACAGTGACTTAGAGGAGGAGTTTCCATTAGCTGAAGATCCATATAATTTGAATTCTCTATTGCTTGCTAGGCCAATTCGAGAGCTAGAGGCAAGAGATGAGCATGAATTTTTTGTGGGGCAGATATTTCCATCTAGAGAAGAATTCAAGAATGCACTTGTTAAACATGCGATGGTTAAGCATATGAGATATAACCCAGTTGACACCCGGAAAAATAGAGTTAAAGCAGTGTGTTTTAACCAACCATGTACATGGAGAGTAGTAGGAAGGGGGAAGTAGAGTTCACTGTTACAAAATATATAAAGGAACACCAATGTGGAAGTGTTAGGGAAAGTGTTGATCATCATGCATGCTCTTCATCATTTGTTGCTTCTTTTGTTGAAGAGCAATTTCTTCATAATGAACAATACAAACCAAGTATGATTATTTCAGATATTAAAGCTAGATTTGGAGTGACGATATCATACAGAAAAGCATACATAGCTAGGGAGAAAGCATTGAAAAAGGTTGTTGGAGATTATGATGAGGCATACAGAGATCTCCCACAATATCTGCGTGAGTTAAGAGCTAGAGATCCTGAAACTTATGTGACACTATGTACGAATGGTGACAATCAGTTCCAGAGGTGTTTTTGGGCTTTTGGTGCTTGCCGAAGGGTGTTCAGGTCTTATTTGCGTAGACTTATCGGAATTGATACGACACACCTAAGAGGAAAGTATCCAGGAGTATTGTTGATTGCTATGGCGATTGATGGTAATGACAATGTTCTCCCAGTTGCCTTTGCAATAGCTGAAGTAGAATATGGGTCTGCTTGGGAGTGATTTTTGGGGCATACAAAGAGGTTCTTTGCTGTCGATGATCACTCACTCACCATAGTATCAGATAGACATCGGGGCATTATATCAGCAGTCAGAAAAGTATTCACAAACGCGCATCATGCTTTTTGTTGCCACCACATGTGTCTTGTAATATGGTAACTGATACTGGAAGTAGAGCTGCTGTAGGTTTGTTTTGGGCAGCAGCACGAGCCAACACAACACTCCAATATGATATGATAATGCAGACAATGCTTGAAAAACATCCAGATGCTCATAAGTGGCTTCAGAACATTGACCCTAAAAGGTGGGCAAATACACACTTTATTGGGAGAAGGTACAGAATGCTTACCACGAATTGTGTGGAGAGCTTAAATGCTTTGTTTAAGTCTACACGTGAACTTCCCATAAATAGGTTAATTGATAATACAAGAAGAAAGGTAGCTTAATGGTTCTATAACCGTAGAGAGGAAGTCTCCAAATGGCATGTTGCTTTGACACCTCATGCTACAAAAGAAATGAAATCAAGGAGAGAGAAAGCTAGAGCTTATAAGGTTCTCCCTTACTCTCAATCAGAAATGGAGGTAGAAACATGGGGCACTTCATACATTGTTGATTTGGAAAAAAAGTTTTGTCATTGTGGGGAGTTTCAAATTTCAGGACTCCCTTGCTCACATGCTATAGCTGTAACCATTCACAGGAACATCGATACACTCCGATATTGTGAGCATTATTTTTATTCTGAAACTTGGAAGTGAGTTTACATGGATCGTATTTACCCTTGTAAAAGCAAGCAGTTTTGGCCTAGTGGAGTAAACAACATTACAGTTCGATGTCCCTGTAGCCTTGTGCAGCCTGATAGACGAAAGAAGGCACGGATTGAGTCAAGACACAATGGCAAGGTGAAACTTAAATGCAGCCGGTGCAAACAACTTGGCCATAATAAAAGGACATGTAGAATGCCGCCAGCCCCAAGGTCTTGAGTTAATTGGTTTATGTATTGCAGAAATTTTCTGATGGAAGTGTTTATTTTGTAAGGAGGATAACTGAATGTATAGTATTCTTAAAAAAACTAGTTGTTAATGTTGTGACTTATAGAAGTAATTCAATATTATGATACATTTTACCTTGTGTCCAATCAATATAAGCAGAATATATCAGAATTGAAGTCGTATGATTTGTAAACCCACTGACGTATCAAATTAGTATCTAACTATGACCAGATTTCCAAAACATGCATGCATACAATCATTTAACCAGAAAATTCATAAACATGGACAGCTTACAAAATCATAAACATGGATAGCACACAATCCCTAGATGCATATTGCTATTTGGCAAGGATGAGCTAGTTACTTTTCTCTTTGTTTTGGAAACAAAACTGATCATAGTAAAACTTTAACACAAACGTAAACTACACTTATGCATGATTAATTATGTTCCAAGTGTATTCATAACATGCTTGCTTCAATCAATTTTGGTAACTCATAGATCTAGATTTGTCCCAAGTCTAGAATCCTAATTCTCCATTCTATTGATAGTTCATAGATTGGATTGGAGAATTCATAGTCCCACATTTATATCAAGTTCATGATTGAAATCAAATTTGCATGCCATAGATTTATGATAACAGCACATAGAGTAAATCATGGCATACTTGATCATGTTCACCTCCAACACATTAAGGAAGAACTTAAGCCTAAGATATATCATCATAAGCAATCCATGGTAAAAGCAAATTATATGTCGATCTAAACCATTCATGCACTATACATAATTTTTCCAACACTTGTAGATTTATTTTGAAACATGGAGATACTATTGTTCATTGCATGAAAATTTCCTTACTACTCAAGTGAAATTCAAGTTTTCCATTGATTTAAATCTAATCATCTAAATTGTCAAAGAAAAACCTTTCTCATGAGTAGTACATGGTCATTCACTAATTTGAGAAAATGATGAGCACATTCCTAACTAGGAATGACTATATGTTTGGAGCACCAAATATCAACCTCCCATGTTGATAGATACTCCCCCTCAAATAATGCTTATACGATTCTAAAGATAGAGGTTTTAGGTACTCAAATTTTGGACCTAAAGAACCTTCAATCAAAGACTTTGGCATCCATGCCTTAGTCATTTTCTTTTTAACCCTAGGAACATTTGATGATCTAAAATGTGTTCTAGACATTAATGATACAAAGGTTGGTTCCTTAGGTCGGTAACCTATACCGGTCTTATTGTAAACCGCCCTTTGGGAATTGAGTATCATGTCTAAGGTTTTGGAGCTAGATGAGAATTCCTCAAGAACATTCTTGAGATTTTCAACTTCGCTCTTCAAGATCCTATTGTCATCCTCAAGATTTTTATCATCTAAATTATCAAGATTCTCATCCTTAGAGGATTTCTCATGGAAATCATTAATATCCTCCACCCTAGAGGATTTCAATTCTTCTACTTCCAATTTCAACAATTTAACTTTGTTCTTGGATTTTTTTAAGCAACCTAGCTAGACATGCAATGGTTCTATAACACTTATCTAGCTCGGGAGAGATTACCTCTTCATCATCCGAAGATGATGAAGGCGCGGTTGAGGAGCTTGATTTGTCTCCACTCTCCTCTTCATTTGAATCCTCTATGGCCATGAGGGCAAAGTTATGAGTGTTCTTCTCCTCCTCTTCTTCGGATGAACTAGAGGACGATTCATCCGATGTGGCCCTCAAGGCCTTCCTTTTCTTCTTTGGTTTATCCTTCTTCTTCTTTAACTTTGGGCATTCATCCTTGTAATGTCCTTTCTTGCTACACTCATAACAAGTAACATTAGACTTATCAATTTTAAATTTACTTTGGTTACCTTTACCCTTGAGGCTTCGGCTCTTCCTCATCATTCTTCTAACAAAGTTTGTCATCTCGGAGGAAGAAGACCAGCTTCCCTCCTCCTCGGATTCGGACTCGAACTCGGATGAGGATGAAGATGAAGATGAAGAGATTTCCTTCTTCTTCTTCTTCCCCTTCTACTTCTTCTTGTTGTCACCTGCCACTAAAGCAATACCTTATAAGATCTCGGTTCTCAACCTTCTCATTGATGGAGTGTAGACCATTTAGGATCTCCTTGAATCGTCCATGGAGTATACTTATAGTTTCTTCCTCTCTCATGGACAGATTTTGGAGTTGGCTGAGAAGGAGGTCCTTCTTGGCAGTCTGACTGTCTTGAGTTCCTTCATGGAGCTCAATGATCTTGCTCCATAGATCTTTAGCACTTGTGAAGGGACCAATCTTGATTAGTTGGTCCTTGGTCAAACCGCATTGCAAAGTTACCACCGTTTCGCATCGGCTTCACCTCTCCGGATTTGATCTGCCGACCAACTTGAGAAGTCCATCTCTTTTCCCTCAGCATCTTTAGGAGTAGAAAAACCTTCCTTGACAGCAAACCACATGCTGAGGTTGGTTTTTAGGTAAAACTCCATCTTCAACCTCCAGTATGGAAAATCAGTGCCTTCAAAGAGTGGAGGTCGGCTGGTGCTAAACCCTTCTCTTCCCATGGCCATCTTTGTTAGCTCTCGGATGTTAAGCCGTTGAAGTAGAGCCCCAAGCTCTGATACCACTTGTTGGGAACGAGATGGCTAGAGAGGGGGGTGAATATAGCCAGACACTAAAACTTGCACTTTTGAAATTTTCTCTGCACTTAAGTTAGCAGCAGCGGAAACAAAGCATATGCAGAGAAACAAGCTTAACAGAAATGTAGAAACAGAGAATACAAACCAAGGATCGTTTACAAGGTTCGGGGATAACTTGCCCCTACTCCTTGGCGTGCCCGTAAGATGGGCGATCCCTTGATCGTCGGCAGATCAAGCCCCGGTGAACCCGAATAAGATAGAGCCTCCTTCTCGGTGGAGAAACCTCTCCACAGATCTCACGGATGATATAATTTGAGTACAGGAGATCACACAAGAAGGAACACTCACAAAGCTCTCACAGGAATGCAACAAGATCGCTTAAGCACAAAGCAACAGAAAGCACGAACATAGCCCAACCAAACTTCCCAAGTTTCTGTCTTGTTCGCCTCGGCTCCTCTGCTTCCCGCTTCGTCACTTAAGCTCTGCTCACCATCACAAGCTTCATCAGCATCCACTGAGCCAGCCTGAACCCACTGACCTCCCTAAGCCCTCAGTCCACTGAAGACCTCCTCTCCAGCTGAGCCTCCGTCAGTCGCCAGCTGCGTCAGTTGCCCGTTGAAACCTGAGAATGAGAAACAGCCAAACCTGCTCAACGGAAAGCCTCCCATTGACCCTCCTTGAGTGTTTGAATCACCTGCTATCACCTGCACACTTCAACAGAGGCTTAGCAATGCATATCAAAACATATCAGCAGTGTATCAGAGAATCGGCAGTGAAAACAGACTTCTGACAGCGTATTTGAATTAAAGTGATCGGTTACCGGACCGATCCAGGACTTGTGGGTCGGTCACCAGACCGATCCACTGCTTCGCTGGGATTCCCAGCTCTCGCGGCTATACACGCCTGATCGGTCACCGGACCGATCAGAGTGAAGCCTGATCGGTCACCAGACCGATCAGAGTGAAGCCTGATCGGTCACTCAGACCGATCAGGACAAATGAACAGTGATTCTGTAATCAGATCCTAAGTCCTTGATCGGTCACCGGACCGATCCAGGGTCTGATCCGGAGGAGAACTCAACCCACTGTTCGCTCCCTGATCGGTCACCAGACCGATCAGGAGCTGTGCAGTGAGTGAAACACACACTCCCTGATCGGTCACCAGATCGATCAGACATCGCTGGATCGGTCACCAGACCGATCCACGAAGGAGCAGCGTGCCAACTCCCTGATCGGTCACCAGACTGATCCAGGGACTCAAACCTAGCCCTCCAAGCTAGGGTTTCGTTCACCTTAGCCCTCCAAGCTAAGGATTTTTCCATCTAACTATCCAAGTTGGGAATTTGCACCTAACCCTCCAAGTTAGGACTTTTCACCTAGCCCTCCAAGCTAGGACTTTTCACCTAGCCCTCCAAGCTAGGACTTTTCACCTAGCCCTCCAAGCTAGGACTTTTCACCTAGCCCTCCAAGCTAGGACTTTTCACCCAACCCTTCCAAGTTAGAACTTCTCACCACCTGGCTTCACTCACCAGGACCCGGCTTCACTCACCGGGATTTCCAACACCTGGCTTCACTCACCAGGACCCGGCTTCACTTACTTGGATTTCCAACACCTGGCTTCACTCACCAGGACCCGGCTTCACTCACCGGGATTTCCAACACCTGGTTTCACTCACCAGGACCCGGCTTCACTCACCGGGATTTCCATCACCTGGCTTCACTCACCATGACCCAGCTTCACTCACCGGGATTTCCACCAGGACCCGGCTTCACTCACCAGGACCCGGCTTCACTCACCAGGACCCGACTTCACTCACTGGGATTTCACCCTAGCTTCACAAGCTAGAACCTGGCTTCACTCACCAGGGTTTCATGCCCAGTCCCCGACCAGGACTTTAACCCAAATTCGCTCAACCAAACTTAAATCATTGTCAAACACCAAAACAACAACTGGGCCAGACTGCATCAACAATCTCCCCCTTTTTGTTGTTTGACAACCCGATTTAAGGTTAGGTATCAATCAATTGAAGTCCATTCAATTCTCATAAGGGAATCATGATCCTCCCCCTATAATAACCATAAACTTAATCAGCCATTTTCTCCCCCTTTGTCAAACATCGAAAAGGGTATGGTTATTAACTTTGAACATACCTCCCCCTCAAACATGGGTCTCTCCCCAAACCCAAAATAATCAAAGCATAATTTCTGAATTGCATATGAGAGGCATATACCATAAATGTATCATGGCAACAATGTATATGATTCATATGACAATAATTATCGCAGTTCCATCAGACTGATGATCGATACAGAAAAATTTCTGATGTATCTATGAACGATCAATTTTCAGAAAAATTTCTGTAATTCTGATTCGTTCAAGATCGTACTGCATTAACACTTGGACTTCCATGTGAAGACATATACAGAAGTATATCATGGTCAAATACGTATATGCTTCTTAGGACGAGTAAGGAATGCCACTGTATCTGAAAAATAGTCCTGATTGGTCTCCGTGACCAACCAGGTCTGTTGATTACATGATACAGAAGGATATCTGATTAGTCTGGGGAGCGATCAAATTTCAGAAAAATTCTTGAAACTCTGATACGTTCCTGATCAGACTGCATTAACAATTTGCATTCCACAATAGTGAAGTAGACTCTATTAATATTCAATATTTCAGAAAAATTTCTGAAACACGACATTAAGAACAAGAGTCATGACTCAAACAAACCCTTTCTTATGAATTGAAATATTCCAATATAGGTTTGTATCAAATCAGTATTTAGGTTTTGTTTCAAGTACCACTTGAACAAATTTGCACTTCCTTAGTACCAGGATTGTACCAATGGAGGATCAAATATGGTTCAATTGTAATTGGTTTGTATCAGATTTATTAGGAGTATGATCATTACACTAATACAATTTGATGAGAAGAGATTGGTTTGAGGAGGTTTTGGATCAATTTGGAACGATCTGGGAGTTCCTTGATCAGAGTTGATCTGATCGGTCATAGGACCGATCAGGGTGATCCCTGATCGGTCGCCAGACCGATCAGGGTGAGTCCTGATCGGTCGGTGGACCGATCAGGTATGATACAGACGACAGTTCAGAAACTCTGAAACACTTCTAAACCCTAATTCAATTAGTTTTAACTCCATTGATCCTAAAGGGTTTCTCTTAACTAAAATCCATTTCCCAAAATTATCAACATGATTTGTGTCAAAGCATGATCAGTAATTTCTAAGCATGAAATTGAGTATCAAAACATGTTTATATCAAAGCATGATCAGGTTCCCAAAATCTAAGTTGGATACTTCAAAACAGATTTGTATCAAGTCAATGGATGATCAAGTTTGTTCAAAACATACTTGTATCAAATTAGTATCTAACTATGACCAGATTTCCAAAACATGCATGCATACAATCATTTAACCAGAAAATTCATAAACATGGACAGCTTACAAAATCATAAGCATGGATAGCACACAATCCCTAGATGCATATTGCTATTTGGCAAGGATGAGCTAGTTACTTTTCTCTTTGTTTTGGAAACAAAACTGATCATAGTAAAACTTTAACACAAACGTAAACTACACTTATGCATGATTAATTATGTTCCAAGTGTATTCATAACATGCTTGCTTCAATCAATTTTGGTAACTCATAGATCTAAATTTGTCCCAAGTCTAGAATCCTAATTCTCCATTCTATTGATAGTTCATAGATTGGATTGGAGAATTCATAGTCCCACATTTATATCAAGTTCATGATTGAAATCAAATTTGCATGCCATAGATTAATGATAACAACACATAGAGTAAATCATGACATACTTGATCATGTTCACCTCCAACACATTAAGGAAGAACTTAAGCCTAAGATATATCATCATAAGCAATCCATGGTAAAAGCAAATTATATGTCGATCTAAACCATTCATGCACTATACATAATTTTTCCAACACTTGTAGATTTATTTTGAAACATGGAGATACTATTGTTCATTGCATGAAAATTTCCTTACTACTCAAGTGAAATTCAAGTTTTCCATTGATTTAAATCTAATCATCTAAATTGTCAAAGAAAAACCTTTCTCATGAGTAGTACATGGTCATTCACTAATTTGAGAAAATGATGAGCACATTCCTAACTAGGAATGGCTATATGTTTGGAGCACCAAATATCAACCTCCCATGTTGATAGATACTCCCCCTCAAATAATGCTTATACGATTCTAAAGATAGAGGTTTTAGGTACCCAAATTTTGGGACCTAAAGAACCTTCAATCAAAGACTTTGGCATCCATGCCTTAGTCATTTTCTTTTTAACCCTAGGAACATTTGATGATCTAAAATGTGTTCTAGACATTAATGACACAAAGGTTGGTTCCTTAGGTCGGTAACCTATACCGGCCTTATTGTAAACCGCCCTTTGGGAATTGAGTATCATGTCTAAGGTTTTGGAGCTAGATGAGAATTCCTCAAGAACATTCTTGAGATTTTCAACTTCGCTCTTCAAGATCCTATTGTCATCCTTAAGATTTTTATCAACTAAATTATCAAGATTCTCATCCTTAGAGGATTTCTCATGGAAATCATTAATATCCTCCACCCTAGAGGATTTCAATTCTTCTACTTCCAATTTCAACAATTTAACTTTGTTCTTGGATTTTTTTAAGCAACCTAGCTAGACATGCAATGGTTCTATAACACTTATCTAGCTCGGGAGAGATTACCTCTTCATCATCCGAAGATGATGAAGGCGCGGTTGAGGAGCTTGATTCGTCTCCATTCTCCTCTTCATTTGAATCCTCTATGGCCATGAGGGCAAAGTTATGAGTGTTCTTCTCCTCCTCTTCTTCGGATGAACTAGAGGACGATTCATCCCATGTGGCACTCAAGGCCTTCCTTTTCTTCTTTGGTTTATCCTTCTTCTTCTTTAACTTTGGGCATTCATCCTTGTAATGTCCTTTCTTGCTACACTCATAACAAGTAACATTAGACTTATCAATTTTAAATTTACTTTGGTTACCTTTACCCTTGAGGCTTCGGCTCTTCCTCATCATTCTTCTAACAAAGTTTGCCATCTCGGAGGAAGAAGACCAGCTGCCCTCCTCCTCGGATTCGGACTCGGACTCGGATGAGGATGAAGATGAAGATGAAGAGACTTCCTTCTTCTTCTTCTTCTTCCCCTTCTTCTTCTTCTTGTTGTCACCTGCCACTAAAGCAATACCTTATAAGATCTCGGTTCTCAACCTTCTCATTGATGGAGTGTAGACCATTTAGGATCTCCTTGAATCGTCCATGGAGTATACTTATAGTTTCTTCCTCTCTCATGGACAGATTTTGGAGTTGGCTGAGAAGGAGGTCCTTCTTGGCAGTCTGACTGTCTTGAGTTCCTTCATGGAGCTTAATGATCTTGCTCCATAGATCTTTAGCACTTGTGAAGGGACCAATCTTGATTAGTTGGTCCTTGGTCAAACCGCATTGCAAAGTTACCACCGCTTTCGCATCGGCTTCACCTCTCCGGACTTGTTCTGCCGACCAACTTGAGAAGTCCATCTCTTTTCCCTCAGCATCTTTAGGAGTAGAAAAACCTTCCTTGACAGCAAACCACATGCTGAGGTTGGTTTTTAGGTAAAACTCCATCTTCAACCTCCAATATGGAAAATCAGTGCCTTCAAAGAGTGGAGGTCGGCTGGTGCTAAACCCTTCTCTTCCCATGGCCATCTTTGTTAGCTCTCGGATGTTCAAGCCGTTGAAGTAGAGCCCCAAGCTCTGATACCACTTGTTGGGAACGAGATGGCTAGAGAGGGGGGTGAATATAGCCAGACACTAAAACTTGCACTTTTGAAATTTTCTCTGCACTTAAGTTAGCAGCAGCGGAAACAAAGCATATGCAGAGAAACAAGCTTAACAGAAATGTAGAAACAGAGAATACAAACCAAGGATCGTTTACAAGGTTCGGGGATAACTTGCCCCTACTCCTTGGCATGCCCGTAAGGTGGGCGATCCCTTGATCGTCGGCAGATCAAGCCCTGGTGAACCCGAATAAGATAGAGCCTCCTTCTCGGTGGAGAAACCTCTCCACAGATCTCACGGATGATATAATTTGAGTACAGGAGATCACACAAGAAGGAACACTCACAAAGCTCTCACAGGAATGCAACAAGATCGCTTAAGCACAAAGTAACAGAGAGCACGAACATAGCCCAGCCAAACTTCCCAAGTTTCTGTCTTGTTCGCCTCGGCTCCTCTGCTTCCCGCTTCGTCACTTAAGCTCTGCTCACCATCACAAGCTTCATCAGCATCCACTGAGCCAGCCTGAACCCACTGACCTCCCTGAGCACTCAGTCCACTGAAGACCTCCTCTCCAGCTGAGCCTCCGTCAGTCGCCAGCTGCGTCAGTTGCCCGTTGAAACCTGAGAATGAGAAACAGCCAAACCTGCTCAACGGAAAGCCTCCCATTGACCCTCCTTGAGTGTTTGAATCACCTGCTATCACCTGCACATTTCAACAGAGGCTTAGCAATGCATATCAAAACATATCAGCAGTGTATCAGAGAATCGGCAGTGAAAACAGACTTCTGACAGCGTATTTGAATTAAAGTGATCGGTTACCGGACCGATCCAGGACTTGTGGGTCGGTCACCAGACCGATCCACTGCTTCGCTGGGATTCCCAGCTCTCGCGGCTATACACGCCTGATCGGTCACCGGACCGATCAGAGTGAAGCCTGATCGGTCACCAGACCGATCAGAGTGAAGCCTGATCGATCACTCAGACCGATCAGGACAAATGAACAGTGATTCTGTAATCAGATCCTAAGTCCCTGATCGGTCACCGGACCGATCCAGGGTCTGATCCGGAGGAGAACTCAACCCACTGTTCGCTCCCTGATCGGTCACCAGACCGATCAGGAGCTGTGCAGTGAGTGAAACACACACTCCCTGATCGGTCACCAGATCGATCAGACATCGCTGGATCGGTCACCAGACCAATCCACGAAGGAGCAGCGTGCCAACTCCCTGATCGGTCACCAGACCGATCCAGGGACTCAAACCTAGCCCTCCAAGCTAGGGTTTCGTTCACCTTAGCCCTCCAAGCTAAGGATTTTTCCATCTAACTCTCCAAGTTGGGAATTTGCACCTAACCCTCCAAGTTAGGACTTTTCACCTAGCCCTCCAAGCTAGGACTTTTCACCTAGCCCTCCAAGCTAGGACTTTTCACCCAACTCTTCCAAGTTAGAACTTCTCACCACCTGGTTTCACTCACCAGGACCCGGCTTCACTCACCGGGATTTCCAACACCTAGCTTCACTCACCAGGACCCGGCTTCACTCACCGGGATTTCCATCACCTGGCTTCACTCACCATGACCCGGCTTCACTCACCGGGATTTCCAACACCTGGCTTCACTCACCAGGACCCGGCTTCACTCACCGAGATTTCCAACACCTGGCTTCACTCACCAAGACCCGGCTTCACTCACCGGGATTTCACCCTAGCTTCACAAGCTAGAACCTGGCTTCACTCACCAGGGTTTCATGCCCAGTCCCCGACCAGGACTTTAACCCAAATTCGCTCAACCAAACTTAAATCATTGTCAAACACCAAAACAACAACTGGGCCAAACTGCATCAACAGTGACCTCCTTTCCAATGACTTCCAACTGAAGAGCCATGAAATTGTACACGGCATTGCACCAATTATAGTTTGGTAGATTGTCAAAATCATCAACGCAATCAATGAGTGGCATTGCTGGAATGGCAAGTGTGCTGCTTGTACCATAAAAAAGAACTGTGGAAAAAAAATACAGTATATACAACTGACAGTACAGCTTGTCATTGGATGTAGACTTCAATATCAGTTTCTCCAAATGCTTTGCAGAACAACTGGAATCTTCAAAATATTTTTTGTACAGTGGGCTAGAGGTCTCATTCAAATCAAGTTGGATTACCTCTCCATTGTCAGGTAGCCCTAGAATAAGTGATAGGTCAACCTTTGCGAAATTGAGTTTTTTCCCGTGGAACACAAAGCTCTTTTCTTCTTCATCCCAATTATCAAACATATTTTGAACCTGAGGTCTTACACAAGAACTAGTGGGGAGGTCGAGGACCCAAGAAAAGGGTGTTTGTCGAAGCAATTGTTCTTGTGCTGGTGTGGGTGGAACAGAATCTATAAAATTTTTGAAATGACAAAGGCTACTTTTCCAGTTCATTCGTTTAGTTCGACCTCTGTTGGCAAAACTCATATACTCGCTTGGCAATTTGATTTTTCATTGTGTTAGGTGTTTTTCCCATGACTTCCCCCATGACCTTGCTGTTTCTTTGAAATTTTAGGAGCAGCTTGCTTTGAAGATGATCTTTTCGGAGCTATCCCGAACTTAGGAACTATCAAACAAAAATTATTCGAAACTGATGGAAAAATGACACTTAGATTTCGTTCGTCAAGGGTCTCCTCATATTCGGTCATTGAGTGGCAACAATCACTAACCCTAGGTCAGAAGCAAAAACTACACTGAAATGAAAAAAAAACAAAAAATTAGGTTACGTACCATTCGACTAGTCCGATGAAGAGGATGTCGGCCACCACAACTCCAATGGAGGTAAGCACGCTAACTTCAAATGGCAACAAATCAGGATCTAGGAGACGATTGCTTACCACTAGGGACCCAAGGACCCTTTAAAGCTGACTAACTGCTGGGCCTGATAATAGAGGATTTCAGGCCCTAAACGGTAACTTTTTTTTCAGTTAATTTACATATAACTTAGGTATATTTTTTTTATTTCAAATATATAACACATATAAAAATTAAAAGGAAATTTTTAATTATCATATATTTATCTGATTTTCCACAAATCAACCTGAAATTAAAGGGATTAGAGGAATTTGTTATTTATCAAATATTTCAGGCCCTCGGATGATTTTTCACAAATCAACCAAGGGCCTGAAATAAATTTATTCAGGCCCACGTTGGGCCTGAAATAAAGATATTTCAGGCCCAACGTGGGTCTGATAAAAGATATTTCAGGCCCACCGTGGGCCTGAATTAAAATTATTTCAGGATCACCCTCAAATTATCAACAGTTATGGTAGAGGTTGGAGAAAGTATTTTAGGTGTCCTAAACCTCAAATTATAATTTTTTCCCAAGCTATAGGTCTAGTTTAGTTCCATCAGTGGGTTTTGCTCAAAACCCACTGATGGACCTCCCATATCTGGATTTCTGAAAAAGCATTATCAGTAGTTAGGGTTGAGGTTGGAGAAAGTCTTTTAGGTGTCCTAAACCTCAAATTATAATTTTTTCCAAAGCTATAGGTGTAGTTTAGTTCCATCAGTGGGTTTTGACCACGGTGGGCCTGAATTGTCATCATTCAGGCCCACCGTGGGCCTGAAATAACTTTTATCAGGCCCACGTTGGGCCTGAAATATTTTTATTTCAGGCCCACCCTGGGCCTAAATTAAAGTTATTTCAGGCCCAACGTGGGCCTGAATAAATTTATTTCAGGCCCAACGTGGGCCTGAAATTATAATTTGAGGTTTGGGACACCTAAAATCCACTGATGGACCCATTGATGAGGGACATGTTTTGTAAAACTTAAGATAATGTGAATGCTGTATTGGTGATGTAAAAATCCATTGCTGTCGATTGACCTCCAAAAACAAAACAATTGGGTGATGTTTATTCAAATCCAGTTGCTGCACTGTTGTGTGCCATGTGATACGGTCAGATATAATAACTAATAATGCACTGTTGTGTGCCAGTTGCTGCACTGTTGTGTGCCAAATGATCTATTCTATCACATCTTGTAGGTAAATATAGAATATTATTCTAAAAATCATTATATAATATAATCAACAATATATATTATATAAATCAGATATGGGAGGTCCATCAGTGGGTTTTGAGGAAAACCCACTTATGGAACTAAACTAGACCTATAGCTTTGGAAAAAAATATAATTTGAGGTTTAGGACACCTAAAATACTTTCTCCAACCTCATTCCTAACTACTGATAATGCTTTTTCAGAAATCCAGATATGGGAGGTCCATCAGTGGGTTTTGCTCAAAACCCACTGATGGAACTAAACTAGACTTATAGCTTTGGAAAAAAATTATAATTTGATGTTTCGGACACCTAATATACTTTATCCAACCTCATTCCTAACTACTGATAATGTTTTTTCAGAAATCCAGATATGGGAGGTCCATCAGTGGGTTTTGCTCAAAACCCACTGATGGAACTAAACTAGACTTATAGCTTTGGAAAAAAATTATAATTTGATGTTTCGGACACCTAATATACGTTATCCAACCTCATCCCTAACTACTGATAATGCTTTTTCAGAAATCCAGATATGGGAGGTCCATCAGTGGGTTTTGCTCAAAACCCACTTATGGAACTAAACTAGACCTATAGCTTTGGAAAAAATTATAATTTGAGGTTTAGGACACCTAAAATACTTTCTCCAACCTCAACCCTAACTACTGATAATGCTTTTTCAGAAATCCAGATATGGGAGGTCCATCAGTGGGTTTTGAGTAAAACCCACTGATGGAACTAAACTAGACCTATAGCTTGGTAAAAAACTATAATTTGAGGTTTAGGACACCTAAAATACTTTCTCCAACCTCTACCCTAACTACTGATAATGGTTTTTCAGAAATCCAGATATGGGAGGTCCATCAGTGGGTTTTGCTCAAAATCCACTGATGGAACTAAACTAGACCTATAGCTTTAGAAAAAAAAATATAATTTGATGTTTCGGACACCTAATATACTTTATCCAACCTCATCCCTAACTACTGATAATGGTTTTTCAGAAATCCAGATATGGGAGGTCCATCAGTGGGTTTTGCTCAAAACCCACTGATGGAACTAAACTAGACCTATAGCTTTGGAAAAAAAATATAATTTGAGGTTTAGGACACCTAAAATACTTTCTCCAACCTCATCCCTAACTACTGATAATGGTTTTTCAGAAATCCAGATATGGGAGGTCCATCAGTGGGTTTTGCTCAAAACCCACTGATGGAACTAAACTAGACCTATAACTTTCGAAAAAAATATAATTTGATGTTTCAGACACCTAATATACTTTCTCCAACCTCATCCCTAACTACTGATAATGGTTTTTCAGAAATCCAGATATGGGAGGTCCATCAGTGGGTTTTGCTCAAAACCCACTGATGGAACTAAACTAGACCTATAGCTTTGGAAAAAAAAATATAATTTGAGGTTTAGGACACCTAAAATACTTTCTCCAACCTCATCCCTAACTACTGATAATGCTTTTTCAGAAATCCAGATATGGGATGTCCATCAGTGGGTTTTGAGGAAAACCCACTGATGGAACTAAACTAGACCTATAGCTTTGGAAAAAAAAATATAATTTGAGGTTTAGGACACCTAAAATACTTTCTCCAACCTCATCCCTAACTACTGATAATGCTTTTTCAGAAATCCAGATATGGGAGGTCCATCAGTGGGTTTTGCTCAAAACCCACTGATGGAACTAAACTAGACCTATAGCTTTGCAAAAAATTTATAATTTGATATTTCAGACACCTAATATACTTTTTCCAACCTCATCCCTAACTACTGATAATGGTTTTTCAGAAATCCAGATATGGGAGGTCCATCAGTGGGTTTTGAGCAAAATCCACTGATGGAACTAAACTACACCTATAGCTTTGGACAAATTATAATTTGAGGTTTAGGACACCTAAAATACTTTCTCCAACCTCAACCCTAACTGTTGATAATGGTTTTTCAGAAATCCAGATATGGGAGGTCCATCAGTGGGTTTTGGTCAAAATCCACTGATGGAACTAAACTAGACCTATAGCTTTGGAAAAAATTATAATTTGAGGTTTAGGACACCTAAAAGACTTTCTCCAACCTCAACCCTAACTACTGATAATGCTTTTTCAGAAATCCAGATATGGGAGGTCCATCAGTGGGTTTTGAGCAAAACCCACTGATGGAACTAAACTAGACCTATAGCTTGGGAAAAAATTATAATTTGAGGTTTAGGACACCTAAAATACTTTCTCGAACCTCTACCCTAACTGTTGATAATTTGAGGGTGGTCCTAAAATAATTTTAATTCAGGCCCACGGTGGGCCTGAATTGTCTTCATTCAGGCCCACTGTGGGCCTGAAATAACTTTTATCAGGCCCACGTTGGGCCTGAAATATCTTTATTTCAGGCCCACCTTGGGCCTGAATTAAAGTTATTTCAGGCCCAACGTGGGCCTGAATAAATTTATTTCAGGCCCAACGTGGGCCTGAAATTATAATTTGAGGTTTAGGACACCTAAAATCCACTGATGGACCGACTGATGAGGTTGGAGAAAATATTTTAGGTGTCCGAAACCTCAAATTATAAATATTTCCAAAGCTATAGGTGTAGTTTAGTTCCATCAGTGGGTTTTGCTCAAAACTCACTGATGAACCTCCCATATCTGGATTTCTGAAAAAACATTATCAGTAGTTAGGGTTGAGGTTGGAGAAAGTATTTTAGGTGTCCTAAAACTCAAATTATAATTTTTTCCAAAGCTATAGGTGTAGTTTAGTTCCATCAGTGGGTTTTGACCAAAACCCACTGATGGACCTCTCATATCTGGATTTCTGAAAAACCATTATCAACAGTTAGGGTTGAGGTTGGAGAAAGTATTTTAGGTGTCCGTAACCTCAAATTATAAATATTTCCAAAGCTATAGGTGTAGTTTAGTTCCATCAGTGGGTTTTCCGCAAAACCCACTGATGGACCTCCCATATCTGGATTTCTGAAAAACCATTATCAGTAGTTAGGGATGAGGTTGGAGAAAGTATATTAGGTGTCCGAAACATCAAATTATAATTTTTTTCCAAAGCTATAGTTCTAGTTTAGTTCCATCAGTGGATTTTGAGCAAAACCCACTGATGGACCTCCCATATCTGGATTTCTGAAAAAGCATTATCAGTAGTTAGGGATGAGGTTGGAGAAAGTATTTTAGGTGTCCTAAACCTCAAATTATATTTTTTTTTCCAAAGCTATAGGTCTAGTTTAGTTCAATCAATGGGTTTTCCTCAAAACCCACTGATGGACCTCCCATATCTGATTTATATAATATATATTGTTGATTATATTATATAATGATTTTTAGAATAATATTCTATATTTACTTACAAGATGTGACAGAATAGATCATTTGACACACAACAGTGCAGCAACTGGCACACAACAGTGCATTATCAGTTATTATATCTGACCGTATCACTTGGCACACAACAGTGCAGCAACTGGATTTGAATAAACATCACCCAATTGTTTTGTTTTTGTTGACAATATATTATATAGAATAACAACATCTACATAATCATAACAACATCCACATAATGAGATTTTTCCATACAAATGGAGGTCAATCGACAGTAATGGATTTTTACATCACCAATACAGCATTCAGATTATCTCAAGTTTTACAAAACATGTCCCTCATAATATTAACTGTCAGCTCAAATCTGATTCTACTCATGTCTCCTTGTTTGAAATCCATCTTCTCATCGTATAGGAGACATCGAACATATTGCATGACAAAAAATGCACAGTCCACGCTGAAATTAACAAACACTTTTTTAGATTTCAATAAGTCGGTTTATAAAATACTTTCTTATTTTGAAAATTTTTTAACCTCTTCCTCATTTAGTTACCTATGTTCTTGTTGGGGACATTTTTGTCTGACGGAGGGCCATTTGTCCAAGGGATGATGACTTTGTAGATACGGATGAATAACCGTAAGTTCCTCGCGAGTATATTGTTTAAGTTCTTTTACCTGTCAAACATATCATGAATTTATTAATCACCATCAATGACATTTTAGACAAAATGATGACCATATATAAGAATAAAGGAAGGTTGCTCACCGCTGTGTCAAATTCATGCTTATATTTACGGCCACTAGCAAGAGAATTAAAATGATTGAAAGTCATGGATTCTGTATCCACCGCCAACAAGTGAAAGTGTGTATTATCACTGCACAAAGGAATTAAAATAAATCTAAACCCTTGTTCTAGCATATCAGTCTTCATCACTTGTTGCAGGGAAATCTTTCTTGACGATCTGATTGATGCCTACAAATATGCATTCACAAAATTAATAATACCCATATCATAATATTAGTTCTTTTACAATCTATCTGTTTAATTAATATACATCACTTACTATGAAGAAGGTTGAACAATATATTGACTTGTTGTATGACCTACCACATACGGATGCTCCCCTAAATAAAATTTTACAAAAGGCATCAATGACCTCGCCTTTTGTAAAAACCTCTCCATTGAGGATTTGTAAGAATGAATGCAAATTCAAAGCAAAGGGTGCATCCTCCCAGATAAATTCATTTGCCAACCTGCCATGTAAATTGATAAGATTATATATTACATAAGAAGATATATTAACTAAGCTAAACTATATTTTGTAACTTACTTTAGGTTCTCCAATCTATTTATCAGGTAGGTCACTTCTTTATCTTGATTTTTCTTCTTTGTATTCATAAAATGTTTCTTCACAAACTACATCGATAAAATTTATTTAGACCAAACTAATTATTGACCAAATTCATTACAATTGACGTATTTTAAATGAAATTAACACACTTACATCAATGCCTTGTTGCCTCATTTTGTATAGTTCGGAGGTTCTTCTTGTTTCCTCCTCTATGTCTTCTTCAGACATGACTTCCATTACATTAATATTTTCTCTTGCTTCATCCATATCCTCCTCACTAAGTTTCCTTTTTCCCTTGTCCATGACATTTGATATTTGTTTCTTGTCCCGCTTCCTCTTAGGTAAAAGCTGGTGCCATACTGGACTGTCAATTGGAGTATCCCTGTAATCATACCGAGTTCGGTCACGTCCTCTCCTAGGTGTACAAGATACTGGATCAGAAAGAGGATCGACTACAGGATAGCTTTCTTGACCCTCCATGCCTTTTTTTTCAATAATTGAAAGTAATTCCTTAACCCTTTCATTCAAACATATATTCTCCTCTGTTAGCTCCTTGATTCGGTTGTCTTTAAGAATGCATTCACCACATAGCCTAACATCTCCTTCTGATGTCTCCATTGGTCGTGGTATCTCATCACCGATATCAAGGTTCTCAAACAATGTGTTTTCATGTAGGTTAGGAATTAATTCAACAATAACCTGTCAATTACGAAGTACACAAGTGTTACTACCTCTATATCAAACTAAGATAGATCACATTTAAGAATAATTACCTCATCGGACGAGAGTCGGTCGACATGGCCCCTCACCCTACTAATATGCGAAGGAATATTCCTCCACTTATTTATTCGGGGTCCTTCAACATTGAATGGTTTTTTAATTGGTACATGCTCCAAAAACCATGCCTACACAAAGTTTTCCAGCCAATTACATTATTGACATCAAAATATTATAAAATTTAACAAGATAATTCTACTCACTGCCAAAAGCCCTGCAAATCCCTTTAGGTAAGGGAGGTTGGTGGTGCTCTGGTTTCCCTGAGTTGATGAAAATAAGTCTCCAATCTTAGGTAATTGTGGAGACAAAAATTGATGGATAGCTTCTACCCAGTTGAATCTACCTAGATTGTCATAATCATCTACTATATCTACAAGACCTAGAGGAACCTTATATGTACTAGACGAAAATAAAACACAAACAAATATATACAAAATATAAAATTTACACACTAATAACACATCATCCTCTGATTCAACACTTTTAGAAAAATGTTTAAGTAACTCCTTAAGTCTTGTTTTGGTAGGTTGTTTTTCTTTTGAGAAGTAAGTACGATAGAGGTCACCCGATGCTTTAGTTGAATTAATAGGGATCGAAACACCACGGTCCACCATACCCAGTATCAAAGCAACATCTCGTCTGGAGAACGCAACCGGTACACCTGAAACAATTACAATATTTAGTTATCATCAAGAATATAGGCTTCAAATTATTCCACGTTGAGCCTGAAATGAATTCAATTCAGGCCCAACATGGGCCTCAAATGTATTCATTTCAGGCCCCCGTCGAGCCTGAATTGAATTCATTTCAGGCCCGACGTGGGCCTGAAATGTATTCATTTCAGGCCTAACGAGGGCCTGAACTAAAATAACTTCAGGCCCTCGGTAGGCCTGAAATGGCCTGAAGTCAATTTCACTTCAGGCCCTTAGTAGCCCTGAAATGAAATGATTAAAATTTATCAAAAACTAATCCTTTCAGGCTATCTATAATACTGTTTTATCTTACTATAGATATTGTCTACAATTCATAACTAAAACTATTACCTGAGAATTTAAAAACTTGCGAGGTTGAATCCTAACTTTCAAATATATTAACCAAAATTCCACGGATATGCTGCAATTCTTGTATGTCCAAGAAAAAACTGAAAGGCGACCCTTTGATCTTCGCAATGTGTCGATCATTTAAAATTTCAAATGCTTCAAAAAATTGTTTAAAGTGGCCTAAAACACTGCACCAACGTAATTTTTATCCAAATTCATCTGAATCCTACAATTTATATACATTACAAATTTATTCAGCAAAATAATTTTAAACATGTTGACAAACTATGCTGGTTTGACCTAAGCATATCGCTAACATACCTTGGTGGATAATGCCAAGGAAGAAGACGCTGAACCACCCTTTTTTCCTGACATTATCAAATAAATTACCCGTGCAGAAACCCTAACCCCTTGGTGGATAATGCCGATCAGTCTGGACTTCAACGTTAACACTAAAACCCGCCTCAGGATCACACAGAAACGCTTTCGAGAAATGCCTAGGTTTTGGTTGTCCGCAGGGATTCGGGGGATTAGCACGCGACTATATCACAGCTAGGGCACACACAATGTCCTCCACCTTCAAACCTTCCATTTATGTTGTTGCGCTGACAGAGAATGGAGAAAAATTCGACTGCTACCCATCCGAACCACAAATTATTATTTTATTGATAAAGTGGTTCGGTTGTCTCGAAAATGTGTTTGATAAAGCCATTCATTGGCGGGAGGGGTATAAAAGTAACTTCACTATATGGGATGCGCCCTTTGGTATAATAGAAACCATGGTACTCCTTTCGGTAAATACGAATTATTGGATACGCCCTTTGGTAAATTACCGTTTTATTAATACATAAAAAATAAATTACAGGATAACTTACTCAAGCAGTACTCAATGAATTCCAGCATCAATTTGTTCCAGCCATCCCTAAACTTGCCTATTGAAAAAAAAATGATGAACCAGGCAGCAGACAAATTGAACCTCGGGTGACCAGCAAGACTTGCCTATTGATGACTGATGACTCGGCGACCAATAAAGGTTTATCGTAAATATAAAATATTATTTTACTCATTTTTCTAAAATCAAATCATTCAACCAATCAACCGCCGTTGTTAAAGTTCCAACCGTTTCCGAATTTTCACTAAACCAAAACATATTTATGAAATTTCATATAAGAAATAGATAGTTCTATAAATAGAATATGTCCTTTTCTCGCTCTTTACATATTACTTAGAGTATCTAAGTTAATAATTTTCATGATTTATTTTTTTTCAGGTTGGTCTTGAGATGTTGAAGATAAACGAATAACTTTTTTACCGTGGAAATGAAAAAAATATAATCTTTTAGGGATGAAATGAAAAAATAATTACTATTTAGGGCGTTGGGCGGAGTAGGCAATCCGCAGTGGCTATTTTGTAATTTGAGGTCTTGAAACTTTGGCGACGTTTCCAAGGGAGTGGCGAAGGTGTTCCCCTCCCCTTTCCCTTCCAACTCCCCCCTCCTTGGCTCCTCGTACAATGATAGAGAGGCAGTGCAGGCTCCACCCCTCTACGGATTGAACGCTGGAAGCCAAGCCGTCGGTCTCCGAGGGTCGTCACCGCATTTCGCCTCCGCCTGCTGAGGTAGCCGACGACGGCAATGTCGACCGAGTCCTTTTCAAGAACCTCGTTGAGATGGTCCCCATTGTCGAATCGCTGATGGCAGGTGCTGAATGAGCAAAAGATTTAATTTTTATACTTCTCTATGTTGGATTCAAGTGAATGAAAAGGAGAATAAAGAGACTCCATTATAAATGAGGCTTTAGTCTCACATTAGGAGTTTCAAGTGAATGAAAATGGAAGTGAAAAATAAAGAAATTCCATTGTGAATGGGACTTTAGTCCTATATTGAGAGTTTCAATGCATATTGGTTGGTTTATATTGTTTCACAAGCATGTTAGTTGTGAACAAATGCATGGGGAGAGACATCTTCTCATGCGTGGGTGCGCAGGGGGGTGTAAATTCAGGACCTGAATTTGTACTGAACCAAGTAGATTCGTGTGTGTGCACAACCTGCACGTGTCGAATGCCCGACCGGTCGGGACAAAAATTGTCCAAACGAATAAATTAATATTTTGTCACTTGCGAAATTAAGCTCAGGAATTCTAGCTCGGGACACTGCATTCTACATAAAAGATAACTCGGGCCACTCAACAGCTAAGTTGAAATTTTTGTAATTTCAATTTATTTTTTGTTAACTCTCGGAAAGAGTGTATAGCCTCCAAGACTCTCTCCCTCTTTTTCTCGTCCGTTATGGAGGAAGGAGGGACCACCTTGAGCTCCTGCGTTTTCCGATGTAGGATAGGAGGGCGCGTTCGTCTTTCACACGGAGGGCTTCTGTGATCTACACACCGGCACCATTGGACCTTGAAGAGCAGTTTCATGTTTTTGTGATGTTCAAATTTTTTTTTTAAAGCTTAGATTGGAGCAATACCACTTGTTCTGTTTACTAATCTTGACTTGAATATATCCATTTCCATTTTGTGAATAGAGTTTCTGGAGAGACTTTCTTTTCAATACGTTTCCCTGAACAATTTGCTTAGTATACACGAGACCTTTAGCATCTTTTTATGCTGCAGTCGTGGTGGAAGAGATTTCTTAACACATCCCATATAATAATGAAGTCACTACTCCCTATAACCTCCTTGATATAATATCCGTGGTTGATGTAATAACCCAACCACATGTAAGTTCTTGTTGTTGGTTCTTTTTTATTGGATATCTCCAAGATAACCCATGATTTATCTATCTTCACATAACCTGGAACGAGCCGTAAGGGGTACTTGGGGGTGAGCATAATCATCTTTTGCTACAATTTTTGTTGGTTCGTTAGAGATTTGTCCTTGAAATTGGTTGGATTAAATGTGTCCATACTCCATGCGGGTTTCATTAGTTTTTGACTGCCACTTTCAGGTTTAAGCTTGTGTGGAATGATTTTTATATAGTTGGAATTCTATTTTCTTATATCATGACAGATTCCTATGAAGAGAAAAAAGTGGGAGTCAGAATTCTATTCTCTCAAAAATTTAGGATTTGAAAATTGTGATTTTGATCAGTTGGATTTATGTTTTTTTATTATGAATCTAAATAAATATATAATAAAATATCAAAAATACTCTTAACTTAAAGATTCTAATAATAAGAAATGAAATTCCAAATCTCATTTTCTCGTGTAACTTGAAACTTCTTTTCTAATATAGAATTAGACCTTTGTATTAAGGATGAGTTAGAAACATCAATAGGATAGTTTTCCTACTAGATCTAGTGGTGCTATGAATCTCAATTCTCAAGCATCTTGGGTCCCAGAACTAATCTCTCTGTAGGTATATCTCACCAAAAATTTTGGCGAACTTTTGATCCATGCAAACTGTTGCTCTACCAGAATTCAACCTTGAGATAATACGTTTATGAAAGGCAGCGTGTATGATCAGAGTTAAAAGAGAAACTTGCAATAAACGTGAGGACCTTGCTAATTCATTGAATAACAGAATAGGAAATGCAAGTCTCTCCTCACCATGCCTCATTCTACTCTGAAACTTCAAACTCAATTTCTAAATCATAACATTATTTTGTTTACTTTCAGAATGAGCGTGATTAGCCAAAGGCTTCACCTTTTCTGTAAATGAGTTAAAAAGTGACTCATTTAATTCTTAATTATGGCTTATGCCACTCAGTATTTCTTTGTAATTTGGGATCTTCTTCTTTTTCCATTTCTGAACACAGTTTTGTAACTTTTTCATTGTCTGATGACCATTTTTACATGTTATGAATTTCAGACCACTGAGGCAATAGGTGCAAGAGCTACTCCAACTTTTTCTACAAAGAAACAAAGGGATTTAGACAATACACAAAGAAACAAGCAAAGTGATTCATGTAACGGGTTTACTGTAGAAACTGATAAAATCCTGAGAGCTCAGGAAGAGTTAAATGTATTAAGGGAACAGATTAATGATCTACAAAGGAAAATACTAGAGAAAGAAAGATGAAGATCTGAAATCAGCTGAAAGTGAAATTAACCAAATGAAAGCAGCTTATATCTCTAGTGATGACTTGAGGATTCAGATTGCAGAGAAAGATTCTATGGTTAAATCAATTAACTCGCAGTTAAGAAATGCCAAGGTAGAAACAAAGGTCAATAATGTTCTATAGCTTTCTGCTTGATGAATTTGTTATTGTGGCCTATTTGTCTTCAAAAAACCTCATGTATTCATGGTTCTACTTTGGTATTTTGATCAAATCCATATGCAAGTAGCTTTTACTATTTCAGCTTGGATTATAATATCATGAGATCCTAATGTCCAGACTGTAATCTTGACTACCATGGTAACATTTTTTCCCTCCCTCTATGTGAAATGTCAGCATATATTGCAATTATTCTAACTAGAAGAGGGCAGCTGACATGCAAAGGTGGATATCTTATTGCTGAAACTGGAGGTCAGAATTTTAAAGTATTGACACAAAAATAGTAGAACTTTTTAGTTATTGGTCGTACTGATCTCAAATCCTCAACTAATTATCCTCTCCCACCTGTGATGTACTCAAATCTCCAACTTCTTTCACTTACAGTGCTAAGAGTGTGATGAAAGGTTATTGTTTCTAAAAATAGAGTACAAGGAGATAAGGGAAACCTCTTCTCTCTTGTTATTTCAATCTTCCATTCAAAAACTAAGTTCATGGAAAAAGGGGTAACTATGGTTTGAGAGAAACAAAAACAAGTCAAGAGTGTAAAATAGAGTACTCGTTATATTACTAAAATGGAAAAGGGGTAGATTTTTCGATGAAAAGAGGTAGGTTTCTTAAGAAAAGAACATGGGCTAATTTTGAAAAGGATAAAAAAATATTCTAGTCTCAAAAAGAAAGTAGTGGTATCAAATAGAAAGAATAACAGAGCATTTATTTTTTTATCTTAGCTTTTCCTCTCTCCTGTTATTTGCTTCTAATTGATGTATATTGATTTTTATTTCACCATCAACTTTTGTTTTCCCTTTGTCTTCCAATATATTGTTTGTGTGATTAAATATAAGACTAATCATTGTTTGTCTTTTTCAATATTTCTATTCTATTTGAGTTGATGCCAAGACTTTTACGCATTTGTCCTACATCTTCTCCTTTTGAGTACAATGATTGAAAACATAATTCTCTCCAGACATTTCTTCTATCCTATAGTAGATTTGGAATGATAATGTCCCTTTTGTCTACAATACTTTGTCTATGTCAACTGTATTGGAATGCTAATGTCAATCTCATCTTACAACTTCTCATTCTTTGACTAATATAGGATTTCATTCAAGCTTTTCTTGTATTAACTCCTTGTCATTGAATTAGTTTTTTCTCTTTTTGTTACCATTAATATAATTTTTTTGGCAAACTTCAGTATCCTCTAGTATTTTGTGTTTAAGGAGGGTTAAAAAGAAGAATATCAACTCTTTGGAATAACAAATCGACTTGGTTAAATCTTTGAACATTATGACCAATTTGTCAGTCCAGAACATTGCATTGGCCAAAGTTGATAAACATTGATATTGTATCTTCATCATCTTCATTAAGTGGATTATTGGTTTTTCTTTATTTGTGAGCCTTTTCTATTCTGTGTATCAAACCAACGTAGGTTAATATTTATGCTCCCAACATAGGTTAATGTTTCTGTTGGAGTTTGTACATTGGTATTGTGTCATTAGGTGTGCACAATACAATTTTATTCCACTGTCAAAGTTTTCATGGGAGAGTTATGTATCTTGAAGTGCAGGAACATAATGAGCATATTCTCATACATTTCTCATATGAAGTATTTAAAGGCAAAGCTTAATGTGTATAATGATCATAGTCAAAGATCACAGTTCGTTGATAAGTCTGAGGCCTTCACATTTGCTTTCAATCTTTTTGTGTTGGTGGAGTCGCACACTTAGGTAATTGTTAATGCACTGCAACAAGAAGCTGTATTGGTTCCCAAGTAGTAATCGTACACACTATTATTTAAAGTTACTTTATGCCACTTTTCTGGACTGCAACAACAAGCTGTATTAGTTCCTAAATAATAACTGCATACACTAGTATTGCAAAATTATCTTTATGACAACATCTATAGAACTAGATGAGACTTGGAATTGCAGTTGGAAAGATCATTACTGTTTTGTCATTTCATAAAAAACATTCTTTTCTTTTTTGCTTCTTTGTTGCTTGCTATGATTTCTCCTTCTGCAATTTTCACTGTTTTTTTTCTGGTTTATGGGCATTTCTTGGGTCTCTATGATGCTATTGGTAGTTCTCTAGAACTTGACAAATTGGCCTATAACTTCACTCTTCTAACTATTATTATGCTTAACTTGGCTGGTGCATCTCAGTTATTAGTTCCTGTGATTGCCAAATGTTAGTAGGAGCTTTTTCTTAAGATACTGTCATTTATTTTCTGTTGATTAATATCTTAAGAAATAGTCACTTATTGAACTAGTATGAGGGCATTCTTCATTTAATCTACAGAACAGTCTGGCAGACAAGCAAGCAACTCTGGAGAGACTGACTTGGGAAGCTCAAATGTCTAACAAGAAAATTGAGGAACTTCAAGGAGAGAGAGTCTCTATGGACTTTGGGATTACCAAATTGATGCAAATTTTTGAGATGTTATTTGCAAATCATTCATCTATACACCCTGATGGTTGTTTGGCTGTTTCCTTCTTATGTCATTTTAAATTATGTATGTTGATATGTTCCATGGAGCACAATTTGGTCTTACCAACTGAAGAAAGTAGAAAATGACTGATGTTTGGAATTTCATTTGCTAAACCTATGATAAGAAACTGTAAATTAGGGGTGAGCTCATTTTTTATTATCATTTTTCAGGAATCTTAGGAATTATTTGTATAAAGCCTCACTTGCTAGTTGCTTCAGCCAATACTCAAACACATAGTATGGTTAAATTTAACTTGGTTTTCTTACAGCAGTAGATGTCCATTTTATCCCCTGTTTAGGAGTGTCTTTGATTATTATTGATTAGCTTCTTGGGGAGGTTGAGTCAAAGAATCAATTAAGAAAGGTGGTGCAATGGTCCATTTGTTACTTTTATCTGACGATCTAAATGATTAGGTTAGCTTTGCAGTAGGAGGGACTTCAATTCTAGTCACTTATCTTTCAGTTTTTTGGCTTCACAGTGAGACTTATGGGAATTTGCTTGAATAATTCTTTGCATGGTTTGCAAAGATTGTTCATAAAACTTTCACATAAGGTTTCCTTTTCTAAGGTATAAAATTTGGCAGCATCCACAAACTGAAATTATTGTACCGATTAGTTCAGAATAACAGTATAGCAAAGTTGTGATGAGTAAACTAAACAAAGTAGTATGTGCATTAATAAGTTTTGTGACTACTAATGTAACTAGCAATAATCTGTATGGAAACACTTGCTTGCAACAGATAACGCTTTGCCTCACTATAACACTTATCACAATTTGTTGGTTGTTGAATGAGGAGGATGAGCTTAAATTTCATCGATGTGCAAACAGAGTGACATGGATGATATTGCGTCCGAGAAACTGGAAGAGGCGAGAGCAGCCTATGTCGCAGCAGTTGCTGCTGCAAAAGAGAATCCAACCGAGGACTTGCTAGCTAGAGCAGCTGAGGCGAGACTACAGCTTCAAAACCTCATAATCTAACAGTTTCATATTTGGATCAGTGTGAATGTGATGGTGATTAGATTGAATGTCTTTTGTAGTAATTTATGACATGATTGGTGCTTTAATGTTAATATCCAATCCACTAGTTAAAGCTATTTTTTTTTCTTCCAGATCGTCTTTATTCGAGCTCAGGAAACACTGTCGATGTTTGTCTTATCACACGATGTTCACGCGAATATATATTTAGAAGTTATGCCGTTTCCTGGTAACTCATTGCTGTTTCATGTGTTTTTTTCCCCTGGACTTCTCATTTTGTCCGCAACATTAACTGAATGCAAGGATTTAGATGTGGGTTTGAGTAAGTAATTTTTCAGAGTTCATAATTTTTTATTAAAAATCAGAATCAGATTTTGCTCAGATTTTGTTTACGCTCGCATGCAGAATTTAAAGATTTACACGTATTATCGGAAATCGTTAAGTTTGATAAAAAAAATATTACTTAGGTCTTTTTTTTTGTAGCCTCGGAATATATTTTTATTATTTTTTTAATAATTTTTGTATTTTAGATATTTTGACTATTTTTGTTTTACCATTTATAATATTCAGTCTATTTAAGCGCTCTAGTAAGGTTTTGAGACCATTTTAGTTTAATATTATTTTTAACCGTCGTTTCCTTTTTAGAACTATGATTTTTTTTTGATATTCTTCTTTAAATCAATAAGGATTAGAAGTATTGATTTCGATATTCATGTGCAAATCAAAATAGTCAATAGCTATTTGTTGCGTCAATTGGTATCATAGTTGAATTGATCTTGTGAGATCATGTCACCAAAAAGATAACAACGCATTGACAATGACAACAACGTGTATGAATGTGATCTGGAGCAGAGGGTTCTAAAGATGATGGACGAACGGGTGGGGTGGATTGAAGGGGTTGTCGAACGACTTGCTAATAGGATGATGACGTTGTTCGAGAACCTAACTAGAAGAAATCTTGTCCATCATCATCACCGATTGAACTCGGATGTGGGAACAAGTGACGAGGAGGATGCTTATGAAGAGGAGGCTTCCCACAAGCAACACCGAACAATAGTAGAGGACGATTGCAGGCGTGAGGAGTGAGGTATGTAAATTAAAATTATTGAGTTTCATGGTAGCCTACAACTTGAGGAGTTCTTGGATTGATGAGCCTATGTAGAGGAAATTTTAAATTTTAAAGATGTGAAGACAAGCGGGTGACTTTAGTTGCAACTAGATTATGTGGGAGAGCGACTGTAAGGCAAAAATCACCAACTGGGAGAAGATGACAAAGCTCATGCGGGGAACATTTTTGCCATACAATTTATAGCGATTAATATATCAAAGGTTGTAGAATTAGAAGCAAGGTATTCGAATATACTTTTGAATTTTTCCAACTAATTGCAAGGAATTGAAATACATGAGATTTTTTTTATTAACAAGGTTTTTCCAACCTCGGGCGACCGGCTCGGCCCCACAAAAGTTTTCCACCGGTCGTCAAGGTAAATCAGAAAGCGCTCGCGGTGGGCGGTCTAGAAGCCCAGCGTCCCAGGGTTCACGCCCCATTTGGAGGAAAAATTCTTATAAATACGACGTAGCTGGAGATCGAACCACGGATGCCTGAAATAAAATACATGAGATGAAAGATCAGTTGGTGGCATGATACATGGGAGGGGGATTTGAAATACTAGATTGAAAACAAGGTTAATATGTTTGACTATGTTTCAGTATCTGTTTCACACCAGAGGGCGTTAGTGGTAGAAAAATATGCACGTCAAAATAGTAGATTTTTTCTTACAAATATTGCGAGCAAGCCTAGTGGTGTGGCTGCTAGGATTACTAACAAGGGTGCAAGACAAATTAATTCTGGGTAAAGTATATCGTTTTGTGATTCATGCTGGGAGTTATGAAAATATCATATCTACTAAAGTTTCTCAAAAGTTAAATATTGAGATTGAAAATCATCCTAAACCATAAAAATTAGCATGGCTTAAGAAGGAAGGTGAAGTATCAGTGTGAAGAAAGATTCTTATTTCATTTTCTATTGGTATCAAATATAAAGATATTGTTTGGTGTAATATGATAGCGATGAATGTTTGTCACCTATTATTAAATAGACCTTGGCAGTATGATAGGTAAGTGCATCATGATGAACGGGTTAATACTTATAATTTTGTGTTTGAGGGAATCAAAATTGTGCCACTACTTGGCCGACAGATGGTGGAGCAAACAAAGCCTGCAGGTGAAGTGTCGGCTTTATTATCCATGACTCAGTTGGATAGGGAGTTGCAGAATACAAAGAGGGGATTTATATTGATGGGTAAGGAAGTGTCTGCACTAGTACTGTTCTAGATTTAGTGGCTCCACTAATTGCAGACTTTGGTGATATTTTTACCGAAGAGCTACCAGACGAGTTACCTCCATAACGAGATATTTAGCATCAAATTGACCTGAAGCTAGGAGCATCTCTACCTCACAGACTGCATTACCGGATGAGCCTGCATGAGCAAGAAGAATTATGGTGAAGGTTGAAGATTTGTTGGCTAAGGGTCATATAAGGGAAAACATGAGTCTTTGTGTTGTCCCTACCCTTTTGGTACCAAAAAAAGATGAATCTTAACATATATGTGTGAACAGAAAGGTCATCAATAAAATCACTAATAGGTACCACTTTCCCATTCCTCATTTGGATGATTCACTTGACCAGATTAGTGGAGTAGCTGTGTCCACCAAATTGAACTTAATGAGTGGGTATTATCAAATTCACATTAGGCTGTGGATGAAAGGAAAACAACCTTTAAGACTAGGGTAGGTTGTATGAGTGGCTTGTAATTCCCTTGGGATTATCCAATGCCCATAATACATTTATGCATGTGATGAATCAGTTGTTGTAGCCATTTATTGGTAAATTTGTCAAGGTGTATTTTGATAATATCCTGATATATAGTGCGACTCCAACAAAACATCTATAGCACATGAAGGAGGTTTTTAATGTGTTGCGCAGAGAAAAATTTTATGTTACTATGAAAAAATGTGTTTATATTCCCCAAGGTGTTGTTTTTAGGGTATGTGTTTTAGGAGTGGGTTTGGAAGTTAGACTAAACTAAGATACAAGTAGTATATGATTGGCCTACACCGACGACCTTAACAGAAGCAAGAAGTTTTCATGGACTAGCCTTGTTTTATATATGTTTCATTGCTTCTTTCAGTAGCATTATGACTCCCATAACAAATTGTTTGAAGGGTTGCAAATTTGAGTGGACTGCAAATGCAGAGTAAGATTTTCGAATGATTAAAGATCGACTCACAACGACATCGATTTTCCTAGCCATTTGATTTGCACACAAATGATTCATTGACTCAATAGTTAGTCAGAACAGCAAACCAGTGGTATTTTTAGTGATAAACTTTTTAGAGTAAAACTTAATTACAGTACTTATGATGTGGAATTCTATGCCAATGTGCAAGTCGTGAGGTATTGGGGTCACTATTTGTTTCACAAAGAATTTATGTTATATACATATTATGATTCATTGAGACACCTACACCAGCAGGGCAAGGTGTTACCCAACCATACAGGATGGGTTACTTATTTGGAGTAGTTCACCTATGTTGTTAAACATAAAATAGGGGTTGCTAATCAAGTAGTAGATGCTTTA
Organism: Boesenbergia rotunda; assembly: GCA_024364735.1. Lineage (NCBI taxonomy): Eukaryota > Viridiplantae > Streptophyta > Magnoliopsida > Zingiberales > Zingiberaceae > Boesenbergia > Boesenbergia rotunda. The sequence continues at coordinate 39,631 of JAGFNQ010003739.1, read as the reverse complement.
AGTCGTAGGAGCAACTTTCTAGTTATTATGCGGGATGAGGTGCCAAGGTTTGATTTGTCACGCCCCGAGGAGCTGCCCGTCCGATACTGACCGGACTGCCACTCCCTCGACCCGACGAACAACTCAGAAAACCTAACCTCTACGACAATCTTAGCCGATTGTACCGCAGCCTATAGGGCTGGAACAAACGTCTGCATTCAAAGAAAACGAAAACAATGTCAAAAACTGTATACCGGTACGACTTATGATAAAACAAAATGAAACAAAGGCCTCCATGGTACACAAAAGTACAACTATACTGCCATGCAAGACAACCCAACAGAACACGAATACAACAGCGGAAACGAAAAGACAAAATGAACAGAAAGAGGGTACCAACATGTACCACCATCAAAATACAAGGACAACCCCGAGAATCATCTCAAAGATACACGAGTTAGGACAGGCTGCCGGGCATTCCGTCGATCATCCTGAAATAAAAATAAGGAGCTAACGGGGTGAGTCCACAGTACTCAGCGGATATCTCATCAGATATGCAAGATAGTCTAAGCTAGCAACAGTAGTAACAGACTATCGAAATAACACATGTATAGACAGTGATAAGTACAACTGAAAGGAGGAGTAGAAAAATACCATACCAATGTGGCGGGGTTGCCAAAACCATACACAAAGGTCTCCTGTATGTGCATGTCAATCATATGCAGCATCCAAGTATAGCAAACACGGGCAAATACAAAATATGGTGCAATGACATGGTCACCCCTGCCATCGGTCAAACATCGTCACCTATGTACGGGAGGAAGATGAGCGGAGGTCACCCTCCGACGTAGGGCTGTGACTACCATCAGTACTCCATCATCACTACTCCTGAGTGATTGAGTAGACGGGATGCTGTCAGTGTAACAATCCTACTCCATGGCCTATCCGGGGGATATCTCTATCTGAATGTTACCTCCCTACCGAAGTAACACCCCTACCCCAGGTCATCTATGGAGGATATCTGTACCTGAGTGTTACCCCTACCCCATGTGTATATATGGGGGAGAGACCTCTCTCTCACATCTCCTGGTATAAGGACAACTCAAGGAGGGACCCCTGCCTGCTACCACGCTCTGATTCACTAACCCATGAGTGCATGAGTGGAGCAGCACAGAGCACACTACCCATACTCCGTCAACCACTAACCCATGAGTGGTCATATGGGTAGGTCGGTATGACTGTCGACCTGACTCACCCATAATGGGGTCCCCTGATCGACAGTGATACACAGTGCATAATGATGCATAACACTAGTCAAACAACATCCATTATCTAGTCCACCTATTGTTAGATCGTGTTTGTCTTGCTAAGGGGGGGGGTGAATAGCAACTTTCGATTTCTACCTACGATGTTAGCGTATGCAAGCGGAAACAATAACAATAAAAATAACCAAACGTTAACACGTTACCGTTTACGTGGTTCGGAGATGACGCTCCTACTCCACGACAGTCCGTAAGGTAGACGATCCCTTGATCCTTCGGTGGATCACTCCCCGGATGCCCTCCGGCTAGCTTGTGTAGCTCCTTGTGGGTGGAGAAACCTCGCCACAATCCCAACTGCACCTCTGAACTCTTAGAATACTATTTGACCTTTACCCAAAGCCAAATTTGTCAAGAGTCTCGGCCAAAATGAAGCTCCTTTAAATAGAGCTTATACCTGTTTTGGCCGGCACCAGTCAACTGCCCCTACTCAAATTCGACCGTTGCAAGCTCAACGTTCGAATTCTCAGCTGCAACCAATCGATTGCCCTCACAGCAGTCGACTGATATTTCTGTGGGGTTTACCAGTCGACTGCCAAACCACCAATCGACTGCCCTACCTAGGTTCCCTTCCCGAGTACAATTCTCTCAGCACCCGACCCCTAGGATTTCCTCGAGTACATTCCCTCAGCACTCGTACCCTCACAACTCAGCTGACTTTTCACCAGCAGCCTCGACTATTGCCTTCGCACCCTCTTCATCTTTGGCTCCCGTCCCTCGGATGCGCACACAAGCCTCCAGCTTGCCTCCATGCAATCCTTCACGCATGCCTCAAAGTCCGCGTCTCTCGACTCATCGTCCCTGCTATCCATGGTCCTTCAGGTGGCATACAAGCTCACGGCTTGCCTCCATGCCACCCTTCACCGTTCCCGAAGCCGTCTAGCTAAGTCCATGTGTATCCTGCAAGATTTGCACACTCCAATACACATATTAGAACACAAGGATAAACCTAACTTAAACTCTTTGCCTAAACATCAAAACACATGGTCACTCCGGACCATAGATTTCCCCAACAATCTCCCCCTTTTTGATGTTTGACAATACGTTTGAGTTAGGGAAAACAAATAGCAAAACACAATGCTAACAACCATTTTGACTTACGTTGTCAAAACTCCACCGTGGACTTACACCGCCAATGCATATGCAATGCAACCATGCATGGATCCTATCCCAAGGCATCCCCACACCTAACCTCCCCAAGTTAGGAATTTTTACCAAAATGGGCTTTTTAAAACCTTCCCAAGGCTCCCCCTACATTGGACTTACAAAGACTTTTTAAGAACCTCTCCAAGGTTCCCCTTGCGCCAACAACGGAGCAACAATGCTCCCCCTTTACCTAAGAGCTCCCTAAACCTAGGGTTTCTAGCAAAGACGTATTTGGTTTCCCAAATTAAATCCAACACTTCTCCCCCTTTGCCATACATCAAAAGACTCCAACAATTTCTCCCTTATTGGACTCTTTAAACCCTAATGATCATAACTAAAGTGTACTAGCCCCCCATACACTTGTTTTACATCATTTGGACCCTTTCCAACTGCTGACACCCAATTTAGCCCATATCAGTCGACTGCCCCCAGGGGCAATCGACTGGCACTCTGAAAAACCAGTTTTCAACATTTCTGACCCACTTTCTGCAATGCATCAAAAATTTCATAAATCTACAAAAATTCTCAAATTCTGTGGAGAGGTTTGTGGTACTCATACCTACTTAGAAAAAATACACTCAAAAATGTATCTATCACCATTCCCAAGATTGACATAAAATCTAAAACTACCTAATTAGTTCAATTAAACCTTGACCTAAAGTTCTAGTTTTGGTTTCCTCTTGATGTCTTTGCCCATACCAATCCACAATACATCCTTAGCATTGATTTATATGACATTTATACATTAAAAACCAACTTTCATGCTTTATGACCCCAAAGTCATATTTCCATGCATGAAACTCAACATCATCGTGCCAAAACCCAAAAATTGAGACTCAAGTCCGTCTCCAATTTTTTTGGCACACTCCATGGTCCATCTAGACCTATAGGAGAACACCTCCCGAGATCCATTCACCATATATCCCAAAGGCTCCTAGAGCTCCCCCTTAAGCTCTTAGCCCTAGCCATCTCTCTAGGTGACTCAACAACCACTAGGCCACACCGTTAATCCTCCGGTGACTCTTGGCCAACAAACTTAACCTTCTTAACCTTAGACACCTTGTCCTTGGTTAGACCCTTCTTTTTCCTTTTAAATGACACCCCTTGCCATTTTTGGACTTCCCCTCCTTGCTATACTCATATGCTACCCTAGCATATTTCTTCCCATTGGCATTGGAGCTCTTAGATCGGTATCCCAACCCCGATATATCATTGTTGGGTTTTAGACCGCCTAACACCATACTTAAACCCTTAGATCCAATAGTGAATCTATCTAGGGTTTTCTCCATTTCTTCAAATCTTGCCCTCAAGACTTGATTTTCCCTCTCTAGGTTCTCAACTCTAGAACCCACATGTCCACCTTAGTCATTCCTAGACCTACCCACCTTTCTAGGCATATGTCTTCCTTTCTTGGGATTTTTGCCTTGATCCTTAGGTCTAAAGGTCTTGGGTTTATCATGATGCATGACCTTTCTAGGGTTTTGATCTACCTTGTTAACCCTATTCCTATCATTATACTTAAATTCATAATTATTCTTAATGAGCATGTAAGAATTTGAAATTGGATTGAATTTTAAACACGGAATTACCTTCCCGTTTACCTTTGATGCTCCCCCTTGACTTGAGCTTCTCTTCTTCTTCAATTTCTTCAAGTGTGCCAATCTCTTGATTTTTCCTTTCTTCGGGCACTTGGTGTGGTAATGTCCACGCTCACCGCATGTGAAATAAATTATATGTTTCTTATCCTTCTTTGCTCCATCCCTACAACTCATGTTAGTTTTCAAATTATTTGAATTGAGTTTAGGGTTTACCTCCTTTTTCTTACCCAATGGACACTTGTCCTTGTAGTGTCCCTTTTGATTACACCCAAAGAAAATTATGTGCTCCTTTGATTTTGCTTTGGTGGAGGTGGAAGCTTCTTCTTGCTCCGGTGTTGAGGATGGTCTTTCCTCCCCCTCAATCCTTGACGTGGAGACTTTTTTAATTTCTTCCTCACTTGAGGATGTGGACACCTCTTCCTTCTCTTCCTTTTCGGATGTTGAATTTGACTCAACCTCCGATTGGTCCTTTTTCTCCTCTTCTTCTTGTCCTTGTGTCATATTCTCATGTAGAGCTATCACTTTCCTCCATAGCTCATATGCATTCTTGTACTCTCCTACATTTGACACAATATGTGAAGGTAATAAATTCAATACAATCCTAGTTACCTCTTTATCCGCCTCCGCTTCTTCCGTTTGACTCTTGGTCCAATACCGAGGTCGGAGGCGTTTCCCCTTCTTGTTTGTTGGAGCTTCAAATGACACTTCGAATGCCATCCAATGATCCCAATCCATTTGTAACCATGTCTCCAACCGCTTCCTCCAATAATTGAAATCATCTCGATCGTATGGAGGTGGAATCCTAGTATCCCATCCAAGTGGACCTTTCGATTCCATCTTCGTCTAGCACCTTTTGCTCTCCCGGCGGTTAGTCCGTAGATGAACGAACATCGCTCTGATACTACTTGTTAGATTGTGTTTGTCTTGCTAGAGGGGGGTGGTGAATAGCAACTTTCGATTTCTACCTACGATGTTAGCGTGCGCAAGCAGAAACAATAACAATAAAAATAACCAAACGTTAACACGTTACCGTTTACGTGGTTCGGAGATGACACTCCTACTCCATGGCAGTCTGTAAGGTGGATGATCCCTTGATCCTTTGGTGGATTACTCCCCGGATGCCCTTCGACTAGGTCATGTAGCTCCTTGTGGGTGGAGAAACCTCGCCACAATCCCAACTGCACCTCTGAGCTCTTAGACTACTATTTGGCATTTACCCAAAGCCAAATTCGTCAAGAGTCTCAGCCAAAACAAAGCTCCTTTAAATAGAGCTCATACCTATTTTGGCCGCTACCAATCGACTGCCCCCACTCAAATTCGATCGTTGCAAGCTCAACGTTCGAATTCTCAGCTACTACCAGTCGACTGCCCTCATAGCAGTCGACTGATATTTCTGTGGGATTTACCAGTCGACTACCAAACCATTAGTCGACTACTCTACCTAGATTCCCTTCCCGAGTATAATTCTCTCAGCACCCGACCCCTAGGATTTTCCCGAGTACATTCCCTCAGCACTCGTACCCTCACGACTCAGCTGACTCTTCACCAGTAGCCTCGACTGTTGCCTTCATACCCTCTTCATCTTTGGCTCCCGTCTCTCGGATGTGCACATAAGCCTCCAGCTTGCCTCCATTTCATCCTTCACGTATGCCTCGATATCCGCGCCCCTCGGCTCATCGTCCGTGCTATCCATGGTCCCTCAGGCGCGCGCACAAGCCCATAACTTGCCTCCATGCCACCCTTCACCGTTCCCGAAGCCGTCCAGCTAAGTCCATGTGTATCCTGCAAGACCTGCACACTCCAATACACATATTAGAACACAAGTGTAAACCTAACTTAAACCATTTGCCCAAACATCAAAACACATGGTCACTCCGGACCATAGATTGCCCCAACACCTATATCAACATGATATTCAAGGATCATAGATAATGCACCATAGCCTAAGTCCTAAAGGTATAAGTATCACATGCCAGATCTAGCATAAACAATATCAGCAAAGCAAACAGAAGAGGTATAGAACAATCAATTACTCTATTGCTAAATAAAGCATATCAAGCATATAAACTATGACTAATCCAGAAGATAAGTCAGAGGTACCCGCCTCCGATGTAGTCCGAAAGTGTAAGGAACCCCCGTCCAAAATAATATCCGCAACAAGGTAACAAAACCAACCAACGTCCTGCATATAAGAATAACAGTTATTTAACTAAAATCACACATGATATTTAGCTAAATCAATATTCAACCTAATTCAAAACCAACCCTAATTACTATACTCTTTTCAATTGGCCTAAAGTTTATAACCTAATACAACCCGATCCAAACCCTAATCAAAACGATTCAAAGACTCTATAACCAAACCAACACCACCCACCTCCCAATCAGAACCCTAACGGCAGATACACAAACACAACACTCACGGTATGCATGGAAGGATCCAAGAACAGCTCCAAAGATCAACATCCATATTGGAAACAAGAACCACACAGAAATCTACATAAACCAGTATCATGATTTATCACTGACCATCACTGAACAAGATGCCACCACCGATCAAGAAACAAAGGCAGGAACCCATCCAACTCTCAGGATCAACAGATAAACCCATCACTAGATCAGGGGAAAACACTCCCTAGCTTCCAGCAGCAACCTAAACCCTATGAGCAATTCCCATCAGATCAAGTAACACATCAAATTATTCAAGAGCACCTATTAGAACAAACCTACTGTAAACACAAATCTAAGAACTCAAGACCATAGTCGGGAAATTCCTAAGTGAAACCACAACAACAAGTTCATCTCCAATTGAAGCTCACGACCAGAGCTCAAATCAGAGAATCAGACTTGAAAATAAGGCATCCATGATAAAACAGATTGATAGGAGAAGATCCAAGAGAAACACCAAAACTTTAGATCAAACATCACTAACACAAACGAAAACCCAACCCCCATAGAAACACCAACCGAAACAGCAAGATCTAGATCACATATAGAATGAAAACCAAATAGAAAATACGCTACAACATCCCAATATAGTTTTTGATTCATCCAAATCAACACTGCAATAAATCCAACCCTTACCTCAGATGGCAGCAATTGCTGCTCCTTCCCCCTCCTGTGCTCGATCCCGCTGAAAACCAACCAACCTTGCACAATCTCGAACAAAAACTCCCCTCCCCAATGCGTCCTCCTCCGCCTTGGGATCACGCCCGATCAGAACTCCACAATGAAAACAAGATCTAATAGAGGGCCCCGGTGACGAACCTAACTGACTGGAATAGACATCGCCGGCAGCTTGGCTCACGAGGGCGCCGAGACCCACTCAAATCACCCAGCTCGAATCGAGGCAAAACCCTCACAAGGTGAGCAGGAGATTGGATCTGTCGTTGGTCAATGAGGGTGAGATGGCTGTCGATCGCGAGTGAGAGGAGCCAATCGCCGATTGGAACAGCCACTGGTCGAGAGGGAATCGATTAGGCGATGAAACCACCCGCCTCCAATGTAGGTGCTCATGATCGAACGGAGAAGACACGGCCGCTCAGCTTCAACTGCAGGCTAGGGTTCGCGAAGGAGGGAAGAGAAGTCGGGCGTGGCTACGGTGAGGGAAGAGAAGAGGAAATAAAGTTGATAAGTGGCTGGTCTTTTTGCAAATACCCCCTGCACTTGTGCTATTTGCTTTATCCCCCTTAAGTCAGCCCTTCTTTCCTTTTAGCCCTCTGAGTTTCCATATTATAACATGATTCGTTCGTGACTTGCTTGATACTGATTCTTATTTTTGATGATACTGCATGACGTATGAGAGGGAAAGAGGACCAATTTTTTGATACATGATGGATTTATGTTTAAAGGTAATCAGTTATACATTCCATGCATATTGTAGCCTTCACTTGTAGATAATCAAGGAGTTGCACAGTAAGGTTATGTTGGCCGGGACTGAACATTGCATTTGGTTTAAACTTCCTACATTTTGCCTATATTGCAATGAGAAGTACAGAAATATGTTCAAAGGTGCAAACTTTGTCGAGTCTCTAATGGGGCAACCACTAATGCAGGGTTTGTGCATGCCTTTGTCAACCCCTTCTCGACCTTGGGTCGACATTAGCATTAATTTTATGCTAGGCCTGTCGTGTACCCAGCGTGGTAGTTGATTCTATCTTTGTTGTCATTGATAGATTTTGTAAGATGGTTCATTTCATTCCTTATAAGAAGACTACAGATGATATTATGGTGGCACAACTATTCTTTTAGGATATCTATCGTCTTTATGGATTGCTGGCATTCATTGTTTCAGATTGAGACACTCACTTCCTTAGTTATTTTTGGGGTAGCTTGTGGAAGATAGTTAATACACAGTTGAATTTTAATAGTACATATCATCCTCAGACAGGTGGGCAGACGAAGGTTGTGAATAGGTCCCTTGGAAACTTACTACATTACTTAGTTGGAGACCATGCAAAGAGTGGGTACCAAAAGTTATGTCAGGCGGAATTTGCTCACAACTATGTCATGAATCGAAGTATTGGTTTCCATCCATTCCAAATGGTTTATTTAGCTCAGCCTCGCAGTCCAATGGATTTATTGACATTGCCTAGTACGGGTCCAATTAAAAGTAGAGCAATTGACTTCATAGACTGCTTATAGGAAATCTATAAAATGGTACACGATCATTTATCCATCTCTAATTCCAAGTATAAAGAAACAGCAGACCAAAAGTGATGACACTTGGAGTTTGATATTCGAGATTTCGTATGGTTTTAATGAAAGATCGTTTGCCACTAGGATTACAACAAATTATCAACTAAAAAAATTAGTCCTATCAAAATTATTAAGAAGATAAACCCCAATATGTACCATTTGAAATTGCCAAGTCATATTCGCACTGTCGAAGTTTTTAATGTGAAGCATTTGATTCCCTTCAATAATAATTCTTCTGATGATGAGGAGTCCGACAATTCAAGAGCGAATTTTTTCCACCCTAGGAAAAATGATGCGAGTTTGGCAAAGCAATTTTCTGGGGATCATAATTTTTGATTCGGGACTCGGAATTAGGTTTTGTCTATACTCACGTGTGCAGAATTTAGAGATCAACACATATTATCGGAGAACTTGTAACCATCAAGTTTTAGGCCCCAAAAGTATTATTTAGGCCATTTCGGAGCCTTCAAATATATTTTTTACTATTTGTAGTCATTTTTGTATTTCGGGTATTTTGGCTATTTTTGGTATTTTTGTCTTGCAAAAAGGGTATTATGTCTATTCAAATGTCTTGTTCAAAGTTTTTAGACAATTTTGACTTGATACTATTTTTCGCCGTCCTCTCCTTCTTGGAATGATGAGTTTTCTTTTTTTTTCTGATATTTATCGATTAAAAGTATTGATTCCTATATTCGTATGTGAATCAACGAAGTCGATAGTTATTCACTACGTGAGATTTCAATTGTAGTCTGGATTGTGTTGTTGGCCTTTAGGAATGGCTGGTGGAGTTAGAAATCAAAGACACCTCTTACGCGGCAGGAGGTTTACTTGGTCATTGACTACCTCTCAATGGAGTTTGTTATATTTCAGTCATTTTTGTCACTGTGCATAAAGAATCTTGCTTTCTTTACAATGATCGATGAATCTTTTTCTTTGAGGTTCTTTGGCCATGCCTATCACAAGGAGATGAGAGTCTCATTACAAGTTTGGCCCTTGTCGGTATATTTTGGATGTTGATGTAATCACTCGTATATGTATATGAATATTGCATATCTTAGTAGGTTATTGATATATATGTATGATATATATTGCATATTTTAATTTCTATGGGATGGACTGATGACTGTACATACGGTGTTACTATCTTGACACTACAAGAAAATTCTATTTTACCGACAGAATTTAAATTTCGTCGGTAATTTTCGATGGGATTGTTATTCTGTCGGAAACTATCGACGGAATTTAAATTCCGTCGGTACTTTCCATTGGAATTTCATTTTCCGTCGGCAATTCCCGGTTTGGCCACGTGGCCAAGAAAATTTTCGACGGAATTAGGTTTCCATTGGGAATTATTTCCAATGGAATTAGGTTTCCATCAGAAATTATTTTAGATGGAAACCTAATTCCACTAGAAATTTGCTTATTTTTGACGGAATTTTTTTCCCGTCGGAAATATATACTGAAGGAACCCTAATTCCATCGGGAATTTAAGTTGTGACCACGTAGATATGGAAATTACTAATGGAATTTTCGACAGAATTACCATTTCTTCGGAACCTTGCGAATAAAATTAGGGCTTGAACCCTAAATGTTCTCCTCGCACGCGAGCTCCTCCTCTGGCTGCTACTATTGCTTCCTCCGACTTCCCTCTCCTCCAGATTTGCTCTCGTTCTATGGCGAGTTTGTATTTTAGTTATTTTCCCTGTCGTAAGGGTCAGCCAACGATTTCTTGGGACCTAGTCATGGTCGGGCAGATCTGGTCGCGGCCGGCCAGAACTGGTTGCGGCCGGGCTGCAACTGACGGGCCAAATTTGGCCGCTTGTCCCCGGGTAGGTCTCGATGGCCAGATTTGGCCGCCTAGCCATGGTCGGGCCTCGATTGCCAAATCTGGACGCTTGGCCGCGGGCGGTCCGCAGGCGAGCCTGGTCGCCTGGTCAAGGGTGAGCAACGGCCGGCCAGATTTGGCTGTTGTCGACCGTTATGGTGACGTTGTCGATCCCTACGACTAGGGGCGAGCCGTGGCCGACCAAATTTGGCTGTTGTCGACCATTATGGTGACGCTGCCGGTCCCTGCACGTTGCTGCCGGGCACTGGCGGTCGCGTCCAGCCCCTCCCGATCATGTCATTAAATGCGAAATGAAGTCATATGAATAAATAGCCAATGAGTAACCAAACTAAAAGTAAATTAGTATCGTTGTCTCTTGTGTTCAGGGTACGAATGATTTTTGCTGTAGGTAAATGATAACTTATGCATACTATCAAATATTTTTCTTGTCTAAATTGATCGAATAGTAAGTATCATCTAGACTAGATGCATTGCTTTATTTATTGTTTAAGGCCAAGTGTATGCTCAGATCAATTATGTAAGGAAGGTTGTATTTTAATTCATACCAGTAAGTGTAAATATAATACATATCTTTATAAACTTCATAGACATTTGAACCAGTAAGAAATATTATACTTTGTTGTATTCTTTTTAGTTTTGTTTTGATCTAGTTACTCAAGGGCTATTTGTTCATATGACATTTCATTTCTCAATTGATTTTTGGTATTTAGTCTGTATATATATTTGTTTTATTTATTTTTGAAATATTGTAATTAATTTGAGGTATAATTTATTTATTGGTAAGTTATTGTTTTTGCTGCTCTTCTCCGACTTGACATCTCGTCTTCAGATATAATTCGCTCTTATATTTTTTTAAGTTAGAATTTTGTTAAGTTAACATTTACTGTTATTTTAGTGTTTATTATAGGAGGTACCTTTTATTTATAACCTAATTTAATTATTTTACTAATTTAGCATGTTATTTTAGAACTTATTATAAAAATTAGCACTTAGAATTAATTATTTAGGTTTATATTACTTACCACCATAATGCTTGTTTTAATTAGAATAATTTTACTAATAAACATATGAATATTGTTCAATGTGGTAAAAAAATATTACATGCTTGATTTAATTTGATTAATTTAATTAAATATTTTAATTACAATAAATCATAAATAAACATTAATATGAAATAATTAAGTTCATGATATTCTCATTAGATTTAACAATTATAATATTTAATTAACTTTTACTACTTAATTCATTAAATTTACAAAATTTTATTAATTTTCAATTTTATTCTAATTAGGCAACAATGTCTATGAATAAAGCTTAGATGTATACTCGATTAGATAATGAATTTATCAGAGATGATTTTATTATTGATATTGAATAATTTATGAACTTTACTAAGAGTCATCCAAAATGCATGGATGGTGCTAAGTTAAAGTGTCCATTTAATTATAGAAAATGTAGAAATATAAACTACCGTGATGAGGATATCGTGAGAGTACAGCTATGTAAAAATGGTTTTGTGTCAAACTACTATAACTGGTATTGTCACGGAGAACCTTATATATGTGAATCAATTGGGCCTTCTGTTGGTTCATCATTTGACACTTTTGATACGCTACTCGAATCATCAACTTATGATATTGCAATGCAATCAATGGTTCATGATGCGATGAATACAGCTGATTATTCCAACATAGATGAAATATCTGCACTTAAATATCAACAATTATATGAAATATTAAAATCTAGTAAAAGAGAATCGTGGGAAGGTATTTCTTCTGGTCATTCTCAGTTATCAGCTACTGCAAGGTTGTTAATTATAAAGAAGAACATCATTTTTCAGAAAGATGGTATGATGAAATATGTCAATTAATCTCAGAGTTACTCCCTGCTGATAACATAATGACTGATAACTTCTACAATACAAAGAAATTGGTTAGATGTTTAGGCTTGTCGATAGAGAAGTTTAATTATTATATAAACAACTACATGATCTATTGGAATGAAAATAATGAACTAAGTGAATGTAAAATCTGTAGTCACCCGCAATATAAGCATCGTACTCGTATATCAGGGAAGAAGAAGAAAAATATTGCATGGAAAGTCATGCATTATTTTTTGCTAACCACTAGACTTCAACACTTATATGCATCTGCTGCTACAACATGCTACATGATGTAGCATCATGAACATGAGCACAAAGGAGGTATTATTTGTCATCCCTGTGATTCCCTTTCATGGAAACATCTTGATATTGTTTATCCTTCATTTGCAATAGAACCTCATAATATCATATTAGGACTTTCTGCAGATGGCTTTCATCCATTTGGTCAGTTGGGACAACAATACTAATCTTGGCCAGTAATATTGACACCTTACAATTTACCACCATGGATGTGCATGAAAGATGAATTTATGTTCCTTACTGTACTGATTCCTGGTATAACCAATCCCATAGATAAGTTAGTATTTTCCTTCAACCTCTAATTGTCGAGTTGAATGAATTATGGAATGTAGGGTCGATGACTCATGATGTTGCAAGTAAAAGAAATTTTCGATTGCATGCTACATTAGTATGGACGATTAGTGATTTTCTAGCATACTCAATGTTATATGGGTGGAGCATAGCTGGTAAATTAGTATCCCACACTGCATGATAGATTCTGATGCATTTTCATTACCTTGTAGTGGGATGGTATCTTAATTTGATAATCATCAAAAAAATTTACCTGTTGACCACCCTTTTAGGCGAAACAAACAAAATTGCCTAAAGAATATTGTAGTAAAAAAAACATTCTCCAATCCATTTTTCAAGTGAAGAAATTATTGAACAAATAAACAGCTATGGCTTCCTACCGGTATCCCAACCTGGGTCCGATGAGATAAATAAATATATTATTAGGATGTGCAAATGTGGATGGAAGAAGAGGAGTATTTTTTGGGAGTTTCCATATTTAAAGTATTTTCTCATTCGACATAACTTAGATGTCATGTATGTTGAGAAATTTTTTTTTGATGATATCTTTAACACTGTGACGAATGTGCCTGGAAAAACTAAAGATACTGTAAAATCACGTGCGGAATTAAAAGAACTAGTAAACAGTCCAGAGTTGCATATGCATCAAACAAACAATAGATTTTCAAAGGCTTGCTAGACATTGGACAAAGATGATAAGAAAATTTTATGTAATTGGCTGAGACAAACAAAATTCCCTAATGGGTATGCCTCAAATATGGCTCGATGAAGGATATGAACAAGTTGAAAATGTTTGGAATGAAAAGTCATGACTGTCATATGTTATGCAAAGACTTATTCTAGTAGTTTTCTATGATTTACATCCACAAAATGTTTGGCAAACACTTACAGAATTGAGTCTATTTTTTAAAAATTTGACAAAAAAGTGTATTATAATGGATGATATGCTTCGACTAAAAATATACATTTCTCTCATACTATATAAGCTGGAGCGCATATTTCCACCAGGCTTTTTGATTTAATAAACATTTACTAGTACATTTACCATATGTGGTACAAATAGCTGGTCCTATGCAATACAAATGGATGTATCCGCTTGAATGATTTTTGAGAAAATTAAAGAATAATGTTCGTAACGAAGCAAGAGTTGAGGGGTCAATATGTAATGCTTATTTGATTGAAGAAGCATCTTCTTTCTGCTCCTATTATTTTGCTGACAATATGAAAATTAGACATCGTAAGTATCCTAGAAATTTTGATGATGCTCAACCGAATGACCTATCAATTCTTTCTATTTTTAATTTTTCTAGTAAGCCAATGGGTGTGCTTGTTTCTAGATGGTTAATTGAACAGGAATACGATGCGGCAAGAATATACATACTGTTAAACTGTGATGAGGTCAAACCATACATAAAGTAAGTTAATTTTTCTAATGATTCAGTTATCCTATTTTAAATATTTGCTTGATATCCCAATTGTCTTAAAATATCCCTCTTTTATAGCTTATACAAACAACAACTATATATACAAAATCCATCATTGGGTGCAAGTGAGGTCACTAAAAATTAGAGGTCAAATTTGCATTATCTTTTGAAATATATGTAAGTTGCAATATCGTAAGAAAATTAATATGTTTATGTCTATTTAGTCTGGTCCTAATTTATATTATGATTTATGTAGGTGAAAGACTGCAGAATATCAAATCCACAAAATGATTGAATAATGAATCTTGCATTAGGACCACTTCGTAAAATAAAGGTCTACTTTAGCTACTATGTTAATGGGCTAAGATTCTACGTGGCACAATGAGATTCACGAAGATTAAGATATAATTTTGGAGTTTATGTTAAAGGATATATCGATAACAATGACACAGAGTTTGATTACTATGGTAACTTGAAGAAATCACAAAGATTGAATATCCTGCATTACCTATAAAACGGTGTGTGTTGTTCAAATATTCATGGTATGATTCGACCCCAAGAATAGGAACAAGAATACATCCAAACTATAAATTAGTAAAAATTAATAAAAATAGAAGGGTTATCAAATTTGAACCTTTCATTTTTTTGGATACAAGCAAGTTAAGTTTTTTTTTATCTTGAATACCCTACAAAAAGAAGAATATCTACTGAATGGTTGTTTGTTTGTCGAATGAAGCCTCGTTCGACTATAGAAATGTCGAACACCATCACTGCTCAAAATCATGATGCATTTCTGAATAACGAAGTAGAGAGACATTTAGTTGATTCACAACTTCCATCTACATCTGATTTACTTGTAGATGTTAATGTAACTTACGAGGATATTATTGTTATTAGTAATTAATGTTCACATATTATTTTTAATATCTTATTAATATGTTTATTTTTTTTTTGCAGTTTTACTCCAGATGACCATCGGGTTTCCAATTATATCACAAGCAAATTTAAAGAACGAGTATGCAGAAAGCATGTAAATCAAGAAATGAAGATATTTTATTATAACGAATTTATAGAAAGTAAAATCAATATATATTTGGTTTTTATAATATATTCACTAATTACTTTGCTAAATTTTTAATTTATAAATGCAAAAAAGATATACATGGAGGACGACCAAGAGAAATTTTTAAAGCAACTTGGAACATTTATTGTGGAAAGCTTTATAGAGACTACCTCTATTATGTCAGACAAAAGGACATAAAACCGACGTATAGTTCTGAGGAGATATAGAATGCATGGACGACCACCTGGGCAGAACAAAGGTGGAAAGAAAATATCGATAATGCTCTAGCAAATAGAAACACCTGGCCAGGTGGCCCGAGTACTGGAACTGCTCGGCATACATCTGGTTCCAAATCTATGGTTGAACATGCTTTTGATTTGGTGAGTTTAATTTAAAGTTGATACAAAGTATAATTTTCATTTATTGTCATACTTGTATGATATTTGCCTAATAGATATTTGTATACAGGAACGAGAGCTAGCTTAACTGCCCACCAATATGGAGGTCTTTGTGAAGACCCACAAAAAAAAGATGGCATATTCATTGATTCTCGTTTTGCGACCATCCACGTAAGAATATAACTTAGTTTTTATTTTGCATACGTTTAGTACTTTTATCGAATTAATTTTTAATCATGTTATATTTTACAATACCGGCGAAAATCACTGAGAGAGTCGCTCAGGCATCTCATCCTACAGTAGAGGGGGGAGAGTCACAATCTCTATCCACCGACGCACTTAATGACATATATTATGATGTTGTCGGTGGACGAACAAAGAACTCCACCCTTTACGAGCTTGAATCTTAGGCCAAAGTTGTATTTGATGATCGCTTGAGGACTCCGAGAGGTCGTTCCAGTTACCATTCAACTTATTATAGTGAGATGCACTGAATATTAGAAGAAAATCGAGACCTGCGCACTCAAATTCAATCAATGCGAAGAGAGATGACGGAATGGATGACCGCTGAGAAAGAGAGGAGGGCCGCTAATGAAGCGACGAGGGTCACTAATAATGCAAGGAGAGATGAGGCGCATCAGAAGCTTGTGGCAAAAAATAGAGAACTCATGAGTCATATGTGATCTCTCCTAGCTTCTATGCCCTGTCCGCCATAACAAGACAACACTCCAGGGCCCTCTCACCGCCATGATTATTATTTTTTTGAGGTATGTTCAATTATATATTAATTTTTTTATTTATAAATAATGTGTCGTTGGATGTGTGTTTTTTATTTTTCATATATTAAACATCGTAAAATATATTTATTCTATTTGAATAGATTAATATGTTGATTTAGTTTTTGTTTCAGGACTCCTCTATATAATATGTTGTTTATCTCCAACCTTATCTGATATTTTATTCAGTTATTTTTTTATTATAGTTAAAATAGTTATACAGTCCATGTAAAATATATAATTATATATCATTCTGATCATAATATATTTTATTTTAATTTTTATAATTTTTTTGTATTGATCTTATTATGAAGGGATAGTGTTAGACATCTATATTCATTTGTAAGTTTTTTTGTATAGTTGAATTCAAATTTGGATACTTTAGTACTTTAATTTGTATTTAGATACTTTAGTTTGTTTTTTCATAGATTCTTATTTGAGTTTATGTGTGTTTTGATATGTGTGTGGATGTTTGGATGTTTTGGCTATGTTTGGATATTTTTGAATGTGTTTGGATATGTTTTGTATGTGTTTGGATACGTTTACATATGTCTTGCATATAATTGGATATATTTATATGCTGTGATTGTATATATAAACTATATATATGGTAATCCCAAATACAAATAAAATCATGCGATTTGTTTTAAATACCGATCAATTTCCAACAGAAATGTGTTTCCGTCAAAAAATATCGAAACTGAATTTCCGATGGAAAGCCTGATTCTGTCAGAAATTTCCAACAGAATTAGTTATTCCGTCGGAAATTTCCGATAGAATAAATAATTCAGTCGGAAAATTTCCAACAGAATACCTGATTCCATTGGAAATTTCTGATGGAATCTGCAGTTTCGTCATAAATTTTTGATAAAATCATAGATTCTGTCAGAAATTCTCCAACGGAAATATGCTCCTTTTGTTGGCCCTATCTTTTGACGAAATTTTATTTTTGTCAGAATATTTCGACAGATCATTATTCCGTCGGTAAATGTATCGACAGTACAAAATTTTCGTCGATAATTTGCTACTGACGGATTTTACTTCGATGGAGAAAATTCCATCGATAATCGCAGTTACCGACTAATTTCTGTTGAAAGTTTCCGTTGTTAAAGTTGATTATTCTTGTAGTGTGAGGTCTGAGGGTCAAAACCTAAAAAAGTCAGTGTGTTAGTGATCCCCACACATTAGCCATAATATCCGGGTTAGTAATCTCCGTAATTTATCTCCTCCGTATTAGTTCTGAAATGGATTGATGAGGATGCTAATGGCGAACAAATCATCTTTATTACCACCTATATGATTTTGATGTTTGGATTATATTTAAGTATTTGTTGTAGCTTGATATTAACGTCAAGTGCGTGAGTGTAGGTGATTTGACAGACTGACATGGTAAAAATCTTAGGAGAGGAAATCCAAAAAAGATCTTGATAAGGAAGAATCAAAATGATAAGACTCTAGGCAAAGCAAGACCTAGAGCTATGCGGCTCCAAGCATTAAAGACATTGAGGTCTTATAGTATTAGGTATATTTTTAAGCTGAGAGTTTTGTGTTGGTAGCTGACTTGTATCTACTTGGTATTTGACTTAGTCGATTTACGACCGTCGGATCTTCCAGGAAGTTGCTTTCGGAGGAAGCAAATTGATTGGTTTACGTCGAGGCTAGTGTTCGACACTATCTCCATAAAATGATATTGCTCCGCTATTGGTGCTCACGGATAGCAACAATTCATTTCCAAGATACAACGACGTTGCCTCGGAATAGTAACACTTCAAATTCCGAGACTGGCAAACCTTTCCGTAGGCTTTTTGGACTCTTGATGCATAAGATGGGTGAGTGCGAATACTTTTAGATTGCAATGCTTGAATGAATGAAATGATCAAGTGAAGGGATCTATTTATATTGAGTGAGGAGGTAAGTACCCTTTAGTTCGGACAGATCTGGACCGTTCATAACGAAAGGGTATAATCCTTTAAAGGTCTTTTAATCTCATCCCTTGATCTGAAGAGTTATCATCTTAATCTCAACCGCCAGATTAGAACATTTAATCCAATGCCTCCGATTCATCCTCTCTCTTCACAGTTAGGATCGAATCTGATGCTCTAGATCTTTAATCCGATGGCCACCATCTGTTCGTCCAATCCAGTCATTGTTCTCTACATAGTCACGTGCCACATAGGCACTGCCTCGTCACCGACATGCCACGTGGCGCCACCTGATTATGACACGTCACACCGACATGCCACGTGGCATCACCTGATCACGACACATTATCGCCACGTGGAGCATAAATTAAAGCTCCTCACGACGATGTGTACGTGCGAAGTGCGCCAACAAAGCGCCCATTGCGCGCGTGTGGCGGGTGGCGGGCTCACAGGTGCGAGCACCTGCTCACCCAAGGGTAGAGACCTCCTGTGCTTTTGTATTAACAACATTAGCACAGGAACACATATAAGGAAACACTGGCTCTCGCCGGTTAGCAATGTGGGACTAAAAACTCATCTTTTTTCCTTAATGTTCATTTGAGCGTATCTTGAACAATTAATTTCTCATTCACCCTTAATCGGTTTTGAGCAAATAAATAATCCAAATTTATCTACACGAAACGTAGATTTTGATTTTGAAGTCAAACTTGACTTTCAACGATCGATGGCATCTAAATTTTGCTTTACAAAATCGTATCCAACAATCCTCCACATGAATGAAAATTAATGCATGTATTGCATGTATGCATGTTGACACTTTACAAGAGTCCAATCGATAAGTCAATGCATCGGGAAAGGTAGCTTGTGGCTTTGAACCATCCGTAGTGGAATGCTATCGAGCATACTAGGTTGCGCAGTGAACGTGATGTCTTGAACTGTTCAGCTGTTGGTGTATACTCAGATAATAATACCCACATAGAGACTTATCTCACCCATTTTTGGTTCTCATGGTTGGTTCCGTTTCGGCCATGGACACCATCTTGGATTCATGAGTGTTTCATTGAAGTGGCCTATCTTCACACTTGCATAGGTGACACTTCTATCAAGAGTATCCTACCATACTCCACCTTAAAGGTATAAAAGTCATTAAAAGCATAAGTTTATCCTCACTACATGTGGTAGGACAACACCAAATCATCCTAGGATTGGGATAGTAGAGATAATTATTTCTCTTGTGTTGTTACACAACTTCTGTAACTTCGTTGTCCCATTGAACCAAGATCTTAGGCTCTCTAGTCAACAAGGTTGGGTTACCGCTACAGTTGTTTTTAGTTGAAGATTTTCAATCTCATTCCTCTTGATGAGCGTATACTTGATCTCGATTTAGCCCCTTCGTTAGGGGATTTGCCAAATTATCCTTAGATTTGACATAATCGATTGCAATCACTCCGTTCGAGATCAACTGCCTAATGGTATTATGTCGACGACATATATATCGTGACTTACCATTATACATACTACTCTGTGCCCTTCCAATTGTCGATTGACTATCACAGTGGATAAGTATGGCGGGCACAGATTTTGTCCAACTCGAAATATCTTCCAAGAAATTTCGCAGCTATTCAGCTGCTTTGTCAAGTGCTATAAACTCGGATTCCATTGTTGACCGAGCTATGCATGTCTGCTTAGTGGATTTCTAAGATACTGCTCCCCCACCGATCGTGAATACATATCCACTAGTGGATTTGAAGTCTTTTGTATCGGAGATCCAATTAGCATCACAATATCCCTCCAAGACTGCGAGATACCTTCCGTACTATAATCCGTAGTTCATAGTATATTTTAAATATCTAAGAACTCGCATCAGTGCTTTCCAATGGGTGTCGTTTGGATTGCTCGTAAAACGACTCAGTTTGTTGACCACACAGGCAATATCCGGACGAGTACAGTTTGTGAGATACATCAAACTGCCAATTATCCGGGAATATTCCAATTGCGATATGGGTTCACCATGGTTTTTCGCTAAGTGTTGACTTAGATCCATAGGTGTTTTTACAGTAGAGAGATCGTATACATTGAATCTTTTCAATACTGACTCTACATAATGGGATTGTGTTAAAACTATCCCATCGAACGTCCTGAGAATTTTAATTCCCAATATGACATCTGCTAGACCCATATCATTCATGTCGAAACTATTGGTCAACATTTTCTTAGTGCTCATGATGATATCATGATTACTTCCTATTATGAGTATGTCGTCTACGTATAGACAGACGATTACATAACTCTCAGGTGTGCTTTTGACATAAATACATTTGTCACATTCATTTATTCTGAATTCGTTTGACAGCATTATTTTGTCAAATTTTTCGTGTTATTGCATTGGCGCTTGTTTAAGTTCATACAACGACTTAACAAGTCGACACACTTTTCCCTCAGTTCCAGGAGCTATGAACCCCTTGGGTTACTCCATGTAAATTTCTTCTTCCAACTCACCATTTAAGAAAGCAGTCTTAACATCCATTTGATGTATTTCAAGGTCATACAATGCTGCAATGACTATCAGCATTTGTATTGACGTAATCCTTGTCACCGGTGAGTAGGTATCGAAGTTATCAAGGCCTTCCTGTTGCTTGTACCCTTTAGCTACAAGTCTGACCTTATACTTGTCAACCGATTCATCAGCTTTATACTTACGTTTTAGTATCCACTTACAACATAATGGTTTAGTACCAGAAGGAAGGTCTACTAATTCCCAAGTATGGTTATTTATGTTGGACTCGATTTCACTATTGATAGCTTCTTTTCACAATGGGGCGTCGGGACCAGAGAGAGCTTCGCTTAGTGTTCTTGGGTCCATTTCTGACATGAATGTCATGAAATCTGGCCTGAACAATTTCTGAACTCTAGCCCGTTTGCTCCGATGTGACTCTTTGCTTTGATCATCAATAGCCCTTTTATGACAACTAAGTTCTGGAACATTATCTTTGTTAGAACATCCGTTGTCATTATTTTGAACGTTTTCCTTCTTATTTGGGAACACGTCTTCAAAAAATATTGCATTATGAGATTCTATGGTTGTACCCACATGAATATCAGGAATGTCTGACTTATGAACTATAAAGCGATATGCACTACTATTTTGGGTATATCCGACAAATATTGCATCAAACGTTTTAGGTCCGATCTTAACTTGCTTTGGCTTAGGTAGTTTGACCTTTGCTAAGCACCCCCACACTTTCAAGTATTTGTACGATGTCTCGCAGCCTTTCCATAGTTCATATGGGGTTTTATCATTTTTCTTGTGAGGGATTTTATTAAGAATGTAGTTTGCTGATAATATTGTTGATGCAGTCTGACCCTGATTGTTGTTTTGGTGTTGACACCGATTTTAGTTTAGGTTGATGATTATGATTAAGTCCTGATCGGGGATTAGGCATGGTATGAGAAATCCTAGCTTGAGGGCTAGGTGTTGAAAAATCCTAACCTGGAGGGTTAGGTGTGGAAAATCCTAGCTTGGAGGGCTAGGTGTTGAAAAGTCCTAATTCGGAAGGGTTGGGTGAAAATTCCTAGCTTGGAGGGCTAGGTGAAAAGTCCTAGCTTGGAGGGCTAGGTGAAAAGTCCTAACTTGGAGGGTTAGGTGAAAAGTCCCAACTTGGAGGGTTAGGTGAAAAATCCTGGCTTGGAGGGTCAGGTCCTAGCTTGGAGGGCTAGGTGTGGAAAGTTCTAACTCGGAAGGTTGGGTGAAAAGTCCTAGCTTGGAGGGCTAGGTGAAAAGTCCTAACTTGGAGGGTTAGGTGAAAAGTCCCAACTGGAGGGTTAGGTGAAAAATCCTGGCTTGGAGGGTCAGGTCCTAGCTTGGAGGGCTAGGTTGGAGCCCCTGGATCAGTCTGGTGACCGATCAGGGAGTTGGCAGGGTGCTCCATCGTGGATCGGTCTGGTGAGCGATCCAGCGATGACTGATTGGACTGGTGACCGATCAGGGAGTATGCGTTTCACCCACTGCTTGGTTCCTGATCGGTCTAGTGACCGATCAGGGAGCACTCAGTGAGGTTGAGTTCCCTTGCTGATCTGCTCCTGATCGGTCTGGTGACCGATCAGGATCACTGTGCAGATCGTTCTGGAGAACGATCCAGCGTCGCGGGTTCCTCACTATGATCGATCAGGACGGAGCCTGATCTGTCTGGTCATGACCTGATCGGTCTGGTGACCGATCAGGAGGCTCCCTGATCGGTCCGGTGACCGATCAGGAGATTTGGACTGCGAAGCTCAGAAATCGCCCAGTAAAGGGGTGGATCGGTCTGGTGATCGATCCACAACCTGGGATTGGTCTGGTGATCGATCTAGGAAAGTCCCAAAGAAATCGCGATTTCTAATTGAGCGTTGGGGACCGATCAGGATGAAGCCTGATCCATCTGGACCCAGCCTGATCGGTCTGGTGACCGATCAGGAGGCTCTCTGATCAGTCCAGTGACCGATCACTTTAATTCAAAATGCACTGTCAGACGCTCTGATCGCGTCTGAACGTAACCGATTCTCTGCGTTTCATCTCTGATGCTTGATTTCCTGGTTGATATACTGCTCTAACGATCTGATTAAGCTGCATGTGACAGGGGAGGATTCAAACACTCAAGGAAAGTCAAAGGTGGCCTTTCCTTGGAGCAGGTTTGTCCGTTTTCCATCTCAGGTTGCAACGACTGGAGCTGCTGACTGGAGCTTGGCTGAGGGAAGCTCAGGGAGTCCAGGGAGAGCTCAGTGGTAGCTGGCGTTGGCAGGTAAGCAGCTGGAGGCTGCTGTGAGGTGGTGTCACCTGTGCTCAGTGGAGAAACAAAAGGCGGAGAGGAGAAGAGCAGAAGAGAGAAGAGTTCGCTGAAACGTTCTTCTGGCTTGTTCTTGCTGCGCGATTGTGTTCTCTACATACTTGCTTGTGTGTTTTATGATCCCATCATCTTGAGCAAGCAACTGTAATCATTGAAGCAACCGCCCCTTGCTTGAGCACTTGGAGGAAGGAACAAGAGGCTTTGAGTTCAACAGCGAGAAGACACGGAGAAAGGGTTCTTGCGTGAGATCATCGCTGGGTGAAGCTCGGAGAAAGCTTGCTGTGTTCTTGTCTTTGCTAAGTGCTAAGTAAGATCTTTCTTGTGTTTCATTGTGCTTAAACTATATCCTTGATTGAAATGCTGTGGAGAGGTTTCTCCACCGAGAAGGAGGTTGCTTTCTATCCGGTGTTCACCGGGGCTTGATCTGCCGACGATCAAGGGATCGCCCACCTTACGGGCACGCCAAGGAGTAGGGGCAAGTTATCCCCGAACCTTGTAAATCCTCTTGTTAGCGTTATTGTGTTTGCTCTAGTTTAGGGTTTTGGTTTTCTGCACACTTGTTTCTATTCTTTCCGCTGTGCTACTAATCACCTTAAGTGCAGAAATTTGATAAAAGCCAAAGTTCAAGTGATTGGTT
Source organism: Boesenbergia rotunda (assembly GCA_024364735.1). Classification (NCBI taxonomy): domain Eukaryota; kingdom Viridiplantae; phylum Streptophyta; class Magnoliopsida; order Zingiberales; family Zingiberaceae; genus Boesenbergia; species Boesenbergia rotunda. The sequence goes on along the minus strand of JAGFNQ010003739.1, from coordinate 15,529 downwards.
ATATTCACCCCCCCTCTCTAGCCATCCGGATTCCAACAAATATGGCTTCCCCCACAAGTTCTGGGGTAAGCTTGAATTTATCAACAAGGCATTCATCATTTCTTTAGTGGTCGATTTTTACGTTCGGCAACACCATTCGATTGAGGTGAGTAAGGTGCCGTTGTCTGATGGATAATTCCAGATTCTGAACAGAATTTATCAAACGGTGCACCATATTCTCCACCACTATCGATACGAATTATTTAAATTCGTTTTTCAAGTTGATTTTCAACTTCCGTTTTATAGGTTCTGAAAACTTCTAGGGCTTCGTCTTTACTTCTTAAAAGAAAGACATAACAGAATCTCGTGCAGTCATCGATAAAAGTAATGAAGTACTTTTTACCTATTCTAGTTTACACGAATTTCAAGTCACATAGATGACTATGTATTAATTCTAAAGAAGTCGTTGACCTTTCCACCGAATGAAAATGTAGTCTCGTCATTTTCGCCTCCAAGCACACTTCGCATTTGTGTGTTCGTCAACATCGATGTTCGGTAATAAATTTAGTTTGATGAGACGTTTCAGAGTATTATTATTGACATGCCCAAGCCGATCATGCCATAAATTAAAACACTCAACCACATAGCTGGAAGCTTTTAATTTATTACCATCAAAATTATGGTGTACAGTCATTACAACCATCTTGAACAAATTTTGTTCTAAATACCCCTTTCCTACGAAGACACCGTTCTTCGTAAGCACAAAGTTGTTGGATTGGAACACTAGTTTGAATCCGACTTTAACAAGTGCCGATCCAGAAACTAAGTTCTTCCTGATGTCAGGAATATGGAGCACATCAATGAGAGTTAACTCCTTCCCAGATGTCATTTTTAGAACAACTATCCCGAGTCCAACAATTGAGGACGTTGTGGAGTTGCCCATATAGAGCTTTCTTCCACTTATCGGGGTGTACTTGGGGAACATTGCCTTGTCTGAATAGACGTGGCGGGTTGCTACAGTATCGATCCACCACTGCTTCGGGTTGTCCACCAAGTTGGCTTCGAACATGACCGCAGTGAGATCTAGAGCGCTGAGATCTATGTCAGCGGAGGTTGCGACTTGGTTCGCAACATTCTTCTGGCTCTTGGTTGTCTTCTTCGGGCGTCTGCAGTCTTTGGACATGTGTCCTAACTTTCCACAATTGTAGCACGTGCCCTTGAACCTTTTGCCTTGTGCCTTCTAGTTCGGTTGCTTCAGCTTCTTGGCTTTTGGTTCCGTCAGGTTGGACATCTCGTTGACTATCCGCTTTGTTCCTCTAGAGTCGGATAATTTTTGATTATCCTCCTCTATTCGCAGCCGCAGGATGAGGTCTTCAAGTCCCATCTCCTTCTACTTGTGCTTTAGGTAATTTTTGAAATCCTTCTATGACGGAGGGAGTTTCTCGATTACCGCATCAACTTTGAATGACTCATTCAGCAGCATTCCTTCGGTGTCCAGATCATGCATTATCAGTTGCATGTCTTGGACCTGAGACGTGACGCTCTTGGAATCCACTATTTTGAAATCCAAAAATCAGCCGACGATGAATTTCTTCAGTCCGGCATTTTCGATTTTGTATTTCTTCTCCAACGATTCCCACAGTGACTTGGTCGTCTCCATCATGCAATAAACGTTATATAACACATTGTCCAGTGCATTAAGAACGTAATTGCGGCACAAGAAGTCTCCGTGTGACCACGCATCATGAGCAGCCTGGCTCCCAGAATTATCTTCCGTAGCGGCTGGCGGATCTTCACGCAGGAACCGCACAAAGTTCAGCGTGGTCAGGTAGAACAGCATCTTCTGCTGCCATCTTTTGAAGTTGGCTCCGTTGAATTTCTCCGGTTTCTCAGCGTGAGGGACGGCGGTATGTACATCATTGATTCCGGCCATATTAGTTTGTCGATTATCGTTTTACGATTGTTGGTAGCTGACTTGTATCTCCTCGGTATTTGACTTAGTCGATTTACGACCGTCGGATCTTCCGGGAGGTTGCTTTCGGAGGAAGCAAACTGATTGGTTTACGTCAAGGCTAGTGTTCACACTATCTCCGTAAAACGATATTGCTCCACTACTGGTGCTCACGGATAGCAGCAATTCATTTCCAAGATACAACGATGTCGTCTCGGAATAGTAGCACTTCAAATTCCAAGACCGACGAATATTTTCGTAGGCTTTTTGGACTCTTGATGCATAAGATGGATGACTGTGAATGCTTTTAGATTACAATGTTTGAATGAATGAAATGATCAAGTGGAGGGGTCTATTTATATTGGGTGAAGAGGTAAGTACCCTTTGGTTCGAACAGATCTGGACCATTCATAACGGAAGGGTATAACCCTTTAAAGGTCGTTTAATCTCGTCCCTTGATCTTAAGAGTTATAACTCTTCAGATCCCATCTTGATCTCAGCCGCCAGATTAGAACATTTAATCTGACGCCTCAGATCCATCCTCCCTCTTCACAGTCAGATTCGAATCCGACGCTCCAGATCTTTGATCCGACGACCACCATCTGTTCGCCCAATCCAGTCATCGTTCTCTTCACAATCACGTGCCACGAAGTGCAAAGTGCACCAACAAATTGCCCATTGCTCGCGTGGCGGGCTCGCAGGTGCGAGCACCTGCTCGCCCAAGGGTAGAGACCTCCTGTGCTTTTGTATTAACAACATTAGCACAGGAACACATATAAGGAAACACTGCTCTCACCGGTTAGTAATGTGGGACTAAAGACCCATCTTTTTCCTTAATGTTTATTTGAGCATATCTTGAACAATTAATTTTTTATTCACCCTTAATCGGTTTCGAGCAAATTAATAGTCCAGATTTATCTATGCGAAACGTAGATTTCGATTTTGAAGTCAAACCTAACTTTTAACGATCGATGACATCAAAATTTTACTTTGCAAAATCGTATCCAACAAAAGAAACATTTTATTTCAAGAAAATGTCACAAAAATTCAAACGAAGAAAAGATTTTCTTTTGAATCTTATTAATTGATGGATTTGGAATATTCCATGTTGCTTATTGCACTCGTGTAGATATGATCCATCTAGTCAACCATGTATCCACAAATTCTCACTTCAGTCCCTTCCATTGAAATCTAATTCACAACCATCAAAGATTTGAGAAGTACATTTTACAAAACTATAATTACTTTGACTCACAACACACCAAAAAGGGACCAAATTGTCAAACACGATTACAAGTTAAACTATCGAACAGGTCAAGTTGATTGAGATGTTTTGCTACTATCTTAATTGTTAAGATTGGTTCGTACACAAACGGAGAAAAAACGTTTGGATTTGTTAGATTAACCACCTTAATTACTATCTTCTAAGTTTTTTTTCCCAAGGACTATGGTACAGTAAAAAGGCGACAAGTTATCATCCAAGTACCTACAATTCGATCATCAACTTCGATACATTTTGTAGAGTTCCCCTCCAAATGAGGTACACAATCATGAGATACTGGGCTTTTGGACCTCCCACCATGAACACTTCTCGATTTACCCTAGTGCTCGGTGAAAAATTTCCGTGGGGCCCCACTGGTCTCCCCAATTTCGACTATTATCTAGTTCATCATTTTTTTTCTAAATTTTTTTGGATATCATATTGTTTTAGTAGGTGAGAACGTGACGGATTAAAATGCTAAACTCAAATCTTAACCAGAAATATTAGAAGTGATAGATTTTAGGCTTAGTAGAGTAAAGATGAAATATATGTAATTTAAGTTTAGCAATATTAGATGTAATGAGATAATTATTAAGATAGGAAATGTTGCGTTGTTAGTAACTAATAATTTTAATCGTTTTTGCAAAAGAATGGAGGGATTGAGAGAAATGTTTTATATAAAAAAGATGATGAACCAGGTAACAGTCGAACCCGGGACGACCGACCCGACCCCACGAAAATTTTCCACCGGTTGCTATGGTAAATTAGGAAATGCTTGCGACAGGTGGTTCAGAAGCTCAACATCCCATGGCTACACCCCCCCCCCCCCCCCCCCCATTTGGAGATTTTTTTTTGTTGCAAAATGTGTCAAAGCCGGGTATTAAATCATGGATGTCTAGGTGATAACTTACCGGCCTTCTGTTGCATCATAGCCCCTAGGGTGAGAGATGTCTTATATAGTGGCAAAAGGCGATTCGCTCGCCCCTAGCGCCCCTGCCAACCCGTCCCAGGGCCAACACGAAGGAGGTAAATCACGGTGGCTGCTAGCCCGAATGCTATGGCTAGTGCGTGGGGAGGCGTACACACTGGCTTTGCCAGGTTTTGACTCCCAGACCTCAGGTGACAACACCTACACACTAACCATCAGTCCATCCCGTGGGGACAAAAAATAAATTATTGTAAGGATTGAACCCGACGTGAATCGAACACGCATCCTTCTGATCTGGAGTCAGACGCGCTACCATTGCGCCACAGATCCTATTGAGTGATGTCTTATATAGAATATAAGTGAGATGGTTGAAATGAAGGAGTGCATCATGTGTTCTTTGTGATCGTAAAATATTTCTAAGATTTAAAGGAAACTTTCACAAAACTACGACTCGACTTGCTATAGTATACAAAGCTGAATGTTGGGCTATAACACGAGTATATAAGCAAAAAATCAAAGTTACAGAGATGAGGATGTTAAGGTATGGAGAGAATAAGAAATGAAAATATTAGAGTGAAAGTCAATGCTGCATCTATTAAGGGAAAACTCTGAAAAACACATTTAAGATGATACAAACATATATTTAGACAACCAATAAATGCTCTAGTTAGACTATGTGAAATTATGACAAATGTCTATATCAAACTAGGAAGATAAAAAAAACTTAGTTAAAAATAATATAATTAAGATAAAATTTATTTAAATATAAATAATGATATAGTAAGGGATAAAATCTAATGATATAGAAAGATCCATATAATAATCCTACCTAGTGGGATAAAATTCGGTTATTATTATGATAAATTTTTCTGGATATCAATTTTGTAATTTGATTCCAGGTAGAAACTAATACATCAATCAAAATAAGCAATAATAGATATCCAACTTATGCCAATTAATTTTAGGGTGATTATTTCATAAAAATTTATTATGAAATACCAAAATAAATTGAAAAGTATTCGCAATGTAATCATCGATTAAAAAAATCATTTATTAACTTACTAAACCTGATGTTATTTTTCCCCTATGACTGTATCATTCTCCAGGGGTTCACTTTACAATGCGTCATGAACAAAGACCAACTCATCAAGGTTGGTCCATTCACAAGTGTTAAAGACTTGTGGAACAAGCTCATCGAACTCCATGAGGGAACCCGAGACTCAAGAATTGCCAAGAGAGACTTATTCCTCAATCAACTCCAAAACCTCTCCATGAAGGAGAATGAGACTGTAAGTGAGCTCCACAGCAGATTCAAAGAGGTATTGAATGGTCTCCACTCAATTGATGAAAAGGTCGAGAATCGCGACCTTGTGAGGTATGTGCTAAAAGCATTTCCAAGGAATGCTTTGTGGTCATCCATGGTGGATGCCTACAAAGTCTCCAAGGATTTATCAATTGTTAAGTTAGATGATTTGTTTTGTAAAATGGAATTGCATGAGATGGCTAACAAAGGCCCCAAGAGAAGGGGATTGACTTAGTTGCAGGGGACCAATCCAACAAGAAGAAGAAGGAGGAGAAGGAAGTCTCTACATCTTCATCCTCTTCTGAATCCGAGTCCGATTCCGAGGAAGATGGCAGCGGGTCTTCTTCCTCCGAGATGGCAAATTTTGTGCGAAGAATGATGAGAAGGGGTCGACGCTTCAAGGGTAAAGGTAACCCTAGTGAAGCTAAAGTTGATAAGACTAATGTATCTTGTTTTAAGTGTGGTAGGAAAGGGCACTTTAAGATTGAATGCCCAAAGCTAAAGAAAAAGGAGGAGAAATCCAAAAAGAAAGAGGAGAAAACAAAGAAAAAGAAGAAGGCCTTGAAGGCCACTTGGGATAAGTCATCATCTAGCTCATCCGATGAAGAGGAGGAGAAGAGCACAAGGCATGTGGCACTCATGGCATTGGGAGATCAAGAGAGCAGTGATGAATCCTCCAACTCCTCAAACGCGACTTCATCATCCTCGGATGATGAAGAGGTAACCTCTCCCGAATTAGAAAAATGTTATAGAGCTATTGCATGTTTAACCAATATGTTGAAGAAGTCAAAAAATAGGGTTAAATCATTGCAATTAGAAATTGAACGATTAATTTCATCTAGGGATGATAATATAGATGACTTGCATGTTGAGATGTTAGAGGATGAGATTAAATCATTGAAACTTGAGGTTGAAAACTTGAAATCCTCTAGGGTTAAGGATGTAGATGACTTGCATGATTAATTACTAGAAGAAGAAAATAAATCATTGATGAGTGAAGTTGAGAGACTCAAGAATATTCTTGAGAAGTTCTCAACTAGCTCTAAGACTCTAGACATGATCTTGAATGCCCAAAGGGCAGTCTACAATAGGGCCGGTATTAGTTACTGACCCAAAGAACTTCATTCGTGTCTTTGATGTCTAGGACTGATATGAGACAATCTAGGACACCCAAGGTTCAAAAGAAAGTTGTCAAGGCATGAGTGCCTAAGACTTGTTTAGTAGGTACTTTAGGTCCCAAGGTTTGGGTACCTAAAACTTCTATTTTTCGAATTGTGTAGGTTATGATTGAGGGGGAGCATCTATCAACTTGGTTCGTTGATAGTGGGTGCTCCAAACACATGACCGGGGATAGATCATTGTTTACTACCCTTCACAAGAAAAGTAGAGGTAATGTTTCATTTGGTAACAATGGTAGTCTTAAGGTGATAGGAATATGAGACATTCAAATATCCGAATGTTTTAGAATCTCAAATGTCCTTCTAGTCAAGGGGATGATATTTAATCTCCTAAGTGTCAGTCAATTGTGTGACACGGGTTACACAATTGATTTTCAACCAAGTCAATGTCTAGTTAGACAACATGACACCTTGGACACGGTACTAGTAGGAACAAGAGTAGACAATATTTATCAAGTTTCATTTAAAAGTGCTACTAATATTTTTGCTAAGTGTCTCATGTCAAAAGAAGAAGAGTCCACCCTTTGGCACCGGAGGCTAGCACATGTTAACATGAAGAACATCCGGAAGTTGGCCAACAAGGGATTAGTCCGAGGCTTATCAAGCATCAAGTATGAGAAAGACAAACTTTGTGATGCTTGTCAAATGGGTAAGCAAACAAAATCTGTTGGATCGAGAAAACCGATAGAGGGGGGGGGTGAATATCGGAAATCGTTCGGACTTTCGTAAAGAGCAATTGCACTGCGGAAGTAAAAATAAACACAACACAGAGACACAGTCGATTTTACTTGGTTCGGAGCCTGTGTCGACTCCTACTCCAAGGCCCACGGTCGTTGACCGTTTACTTTGGGCAATTCTATATGAAGCGCAATAATAGTTACAGAATTTAGTTACAAAGTAAGTGCACGAAAATAATAATAAAGAATTGCGCTCTTCGTTACCGACGTCCGGAGTGTATTGACATTTTCGGGGCAGCGGGACGTCGTCGGCTCGAGTTGGAGTGTTTCCGGAGCAAGGCACGAGCGTAGAAGAGCTTTGAGGCGTTGAAAGAATTGATGCTTGGAAGCCTTGGTCGAGGGTCCTTTATATAGGGCCTGGGGGCGCCCGGGACGTCGGGGGCGCCCGGGACGTCGGGGGCGCCCCCACGTGGCCTTTGATCCGCAAAGGTCTCGGTCAGCGTTTATCCTCTGGATTCGCTTTGACCGGGGCGCCCGGATTGACCGGGTCAAGCGTTATCTTCTAGGCTTCGATGGCTTCTGGTTCGAGGCATGCGCATGGGGGCGCCCGGGACGTAGGGGGCGCTCGGGAGCAGCGGGGGCACACGGGAGCACGGGGGCGCCCCGCCCAGCAGTTGTTCGAAGCCTTCTTTTCTTGTGTTGTTTTGTATGCACCTTGGGGGCGCTCGGGACACTCCGGGCGCCCTACTCAGCCATTGCCTCTTTCCTTTGAGGCTTTCTGAGCTGTAGACACACGTTCCTTCGGTCCTGCATCCAGGGTTAGTCCAAAACACAATGCAACAATAAAATATTTATTTATACAGCCTTAGCTGTCTTGGTTCTGACTTTGGTCTCCAAAATGGAGCCCTAGGTCGAACCGACGCCTACTGTTCCCTCGACGGGGAACGCGTCCTCACCTACTCCTCTCGGGAGAGTTTACCTGATGCCAACCGCTCCTTTGGTTGAACTTTTGCCTGACGGTCCTTTGTCAGGTCTTGGATACTGGCAGTCCTTCGCCAGTTGCCTAGCAGTCCTTCGCTAGGGCTTGGATACTGGCTGTCCTTCGCCAGTTGCCTAGCAGTCCTTCGCTAGGGCTTTGCTACTGGCAGTCCTTCGCCAGTTGCCTAGCAGTCCTTCGCTAGGGCTTTGCTACTGGCACTCATTCGCCAGTTGCCTAGCAGTCCTTCGCTAGGACTTTGCTACTGCACACTAGAGTAACTTGTTAGAAACACAAGTAAGACTTAACTTTTGACCTCTGTTGCCATTATTAAAACACAGGTTTGACTTTGGTGCATTCTGCACCAACAATCTCCCCCTTTTTGATTTATGGCAACCTTAGTTCAAAAAGTTAAGTTTAAGCAAGCATGAAAAAATGTTAAATTTTGTTCCCTCCCCCTGGAAGGAATCTCCCCCTAGATTTTTCAAAAATTCGTGGGGTTAAAAAAACTTTACTTGTACTTTGAAAACTTAAGTTTTAGGTACTTAGGAATCTTAAGTTAAAAGTATATAGGAAGATTTTTGAAACATGATTTTTGAGTACTTAAAAAGTTTGAGGCTTTAAGTTTCAAGGTACTCAAAGGTTTTGAAAGTGTTAGCTTAAGTACTTTAGTAGGATGATTTAAAAAACTTAAGTACTTAATAATTTTGAAAACTTAATACAGTACTTTTGGAAAACTTAAGTACTTAATAACATTGCACTTAACCAGTTTTGAGAAACTTAAGCTTAAGGTACTTTATAAAAGTTTAAAACTTTTGACAAGCTTAAGTTATAAAATTTTGGATGGCTTGAGTACTTAGCAAAATTTTGAAAGCTTAAGTAAAAATTTTGAAAATTTTGAAAGCTTAAGTAAAAATTTTGAAAGCTTAAGTATTTTTCAAAAAGTTTTGAATAAAGTAAAAACTTTTGAATACTTTTTGAATAAAGGATAGAGTTAAGAAAATTAAATTTTGAAAACTTTTTAAATAAAGAAAATTAATTTTACTCTCTCCTTTCCTATCTCTCCCCCTTTGCCATATATCAAAACAAATAAGTATAGCAGAAATAATGGAAATAAGTAAGATTTTGCTGTACTGAACCAAATCATAATTAGACTTAAACCACAATCATTCAATTTTCTCTATAGGGACCTGTCTAACCCAAATAGCTACTTACTAACTGTTATAAACAGTAGTTTTTGCTAGGGTTAGTCAAATTAAGTGTTTCTGTTCAAGTTAGATTTTCTAAACTTGACACTTAACTTGATTGCTTTATAAGTTGTATTTAGTGCCCCAATTACTGCAGATGCACTGACTTAAAGCATCTTGAATTAAGGCAAAGACCTAAGCATCTCAACCCTTTCTAGGTTATCAATCAAAAAGTACCCTAAGGTGCTTGTGAGATGCTGGCTTCTAAGTCTATAGGTGCATGCAGTTCTAGGGTTAGGGCCTAGGCTAAGTCCATTTTCGAAAAACCCTAGTTTTGAAAGGGGGTAGTTTTAAAAAAATAAAACTAAGTCGAAAATGAAAACTGATTTTGAAATTAAGTAAAACAGTTTTTCAAAAAAAACATTAATCTATTCTACAGAGCACAATCCTAACTGCCTTCTTAGTGAGCTGAACTCAGATTCAGGTAAGGGTTTTGTGAATATATCAGCTAGGTTGGATTTAGAGTCAATATACTTAAGTACTATTTCACCCCTGGTTACATGGTCTCTTACAAAATGATGTTTGACTTCTATATGTTTGGTTCTGGAGTGTTGGATTGGGTTCTTGGTTAAATTGATTGAACTTATATTGTCAATAAATACTTGGGTTTGGGTGTAGTTGAGTTGAAAGTCCTTAAGTGTGTGCATCATTCATAAAAGTTGAGCAACACACTCTCCTAAGGCCACATACTCAGCTTCAGTTGTGGATAGAGCTACACAGTGTTGTTTTCTGCTGCACCAACTAACTAGACTCTGACCTAACAGTTGGCAGCTTCCACTTGTGCTCTTTCTATCTAATTTACAGCCTGCATAGTCAGAATCTGTGTATCCTGTTAAATCAAAAGTTGAGGTCCTAGGATACCAAATCCCTACATTTAGGGTGCCCTTTACATATCTTAGAATTCTTTTTAGGGCTGCTAAGTGCGTTTCCTTAGCACAGGTTTGGTATCTAGCACACATCCCTACAGCAAAGAGGATATCAGGTCTGCTGGCTGTAAGGTACAGTAGGCTACCTATCATACTCCTATAGAGTTTAAGGTCCACTGGTTTACCATCAGGGTCACATTAGTGGCCATGGGGTACTTATGCTTTTAGAGTTATCCATTTTAAATTTCTTTATTAACTCTTTAGCATATTTGAATTGATGAACGTAGTTACCATCCCTAGTTTGTTTAATTTGTAAGCCTAGGAAAAAGGTAAGCTCACCAACTAAGCTCATTTCAAATTCTTCTTCCATTATCTTGACAAATTCTTTTAGGAAGTTGGTGTTGGTGGATCCAAAGATTATATCATCTACGTAAATTTGGGCAATGAATATATCTTTTCCTAGGGTTTTAATAAATAAAGTTGAGTCAATTTGGCCTTGATTAAATTCTTTAGAAGTTAAATAAGTTGATAACCGTTCATACCAGGCCCTAGGTACTTGTTTTAGCCCATATAACGCTTTGGTTAGTTTGTAAACGTGGTTAGGTTTGTCTAAGTCCTCAAACCCTGGGGGTTGTCCTACATAGACTTCTTCTTTAATAAATCCATTTAAAAAGGCTGACTTTACATCCATTTGATATAATTTAAATCCTTTATGGGATGCAAAGGCTAACAACATTCTAATGGACTCAAGTCTAGCTATTGGGGCATATGTTTCATCGTAGTCTAATCCTTCTACTTGGCTGAAACCCTTTGCTACTAAGCGGGCTTTATTTCTGACTATTTCTCCTTGATCATTCAACTTATTCCTAAAGACCCACTTAGTATCTATGATGGATTTGCCTTTAGGTTTAGGCACTAGTTCCCAGACTTGGTTCCTCTCAAATTGGGCTAATTCTTCCTGCATAGCTATGATCCAGTCAGGGTCAGGTAGGGCTTCATCTATAGTTTTGGGTTCTATTTTCGATATCATAGCTATTTGACTAAGGTTTCTATAGGAGGATCTAGTCCTGACTCCTAGAGTTGGATCACCCACAATTTGATCGGTTGGGTGACTGAGTCTGGGTTTCTTGGTTCTTCTAGAGCTTGGTTCAGCCTCAGGTCCGGCTGGTCGGTTTGGTTCACTATTTGATTCGACTCTTTGGACTGGTTCATTTGTTGGTTCGATATTTGGTTCAGTTGACTCATTAATTGGTTCAATGGTTAATTCGTTTAAGGGTTCAACTAAGGGTTCAATAGTTTGTTCATTATTTTCTTGGTCAGAGTTTGATGAGGTTAAATCTGGATTATTAGATGTTGAGTTGATTTCTTCATCAAAAATTAAGTTTGTTGTTTCTTCAATTTTCTTAGTTTGTTTGTTGTAAACTCTATAGGCTCTACTTGTGGTTGAGTATCCTAGGAAGGTACCTAGGTTTGACTTGGACTGAAATTTTCCTAAATAGTCTTTGGTGTTTAGGATATGGACTTTGCATCCAAAGACCCTTAGGTAGTGTAGGTTTGGGAGTCTATGGTAGTACAGTTCATAGGGGTTTTGTTGTGTCGCTTGTTAATCAAAACCCTATTTTGGACATAACAAGCCGTACCAATTGCTTCTGCCCAAAATTGGTTTGCTAGATTAAATTCGTTGAGCATAGCCCTAGCGGCTTCTTGTAATGTTCTATTCCTTCGCTCGACTATCCCATTTTGTTGGGGGTTCTAGGACATGAAAATTCATGTAGGTACCCATTTACCTTACAGAATTCCTCGAATCGTTGATTTTCAAACTCTCCCCCGTGATCACTCCTAAGTCTTTTAATTTTAGTGTCGTTTTGATTTTCAATTAGTTTACAGAATTCATTAAATAGGTTTAGGATTTCATCTTTGGCTTTTAGAAACCTAACCCAGGTAAACCTAGAGTAATCATCAACTATTACTAAGCAGTATCGGTTCCCGCTTAGTGACTTGGCTCCATGTGAATCAAACAGGTCAAGGTGTAGGAGCTCAAGTGTAGTTTGAGTTAAATCAGATTGGGTTAGTTTGTGATTGGATTTGGTTTGTTTACCTTGATTACAAGATTCACATATTAGGTTTTCATTATTTTTAATTTTGGGAATACCTTTGATTAAGCCAAGTTGGGTAATTTTTGAGATAGTTCTTAGATTGGTATGACCTAATCTCCTATGTCAGAGGTTTGATTGTTCTAATTGAGTTAACATACATTTGGGTACAAGGGGAAGGTTTATAGTGTATACATTATTTTTTCTAGTGCCCTTAAGCATGATTTCTGAGTTTTGTACATTTCTAATTAGGCAGTTGGAATTGTTAAAAGTGACTATATAACCAGAATCACATAACTGACTTATGCTAAGCAAATTAAAATTAAAGTTTTCAACCAATAGAACTTTCTTAATAATGAAATCGGATTTAAGTTCAATATTACCTGACCCAATTACCTTGAGTGTAGCATTATTGCCAAATGCTACTGAGCCTAGGTTTTTGAACTTGAGCTTGGTGAACTTCAATTTATCTCCAGTCATGTGTCTGGAGCAACCGTTATCCAACATCCATTGGTCCAAATCTTTATATTCCTACACATAAAGAGTTTTCTTGATTTGGATCCAATTAGAGTCAGGAATAGCTTAAATTGAGTTTCACTACCTAGTCTGTCTCACCCAAATCTAGGGTTTTCAATCACGTTAGCATTATAGGTTTCGTGAGACAGGTTTTGATAGTTAAGATTATTTTGAAAATTTTGATTAATTTTGAAAACAATTAAATTCTTGAAAAGATGTTTAAATCTACAAATAACTAAAATTTTGTGTTAGATTCGAATTTGACAAAAATTAATTTGAATTTGAATTTCAAAAATTGGCTTCCAGGTCTTGGCGAGGCACTAGGCCTTCTTTGGCCGTAGCCTTATGGGATCATCCACCCTTTCCTTGACAAAGCCTTTTAATGAAATTGCATTTTCAAAATTATTCTTTGAAAAATTTCTGGTCTAACTAGTTTAGGTTTTGGATCGGTAGCTTCGGCTAGTTCCGCCAGTCTAAAGAGACCAAGTGAACTTGATCTTATTAGAGTTGGTTTCCCTAACGTACTATCATCTCACCTCCACCCAATACTATGTTGTCAAGTTTCAGTTAAGTTTGTTTAGTCCTTAAGCTAGCCTAAGTCTAAGCATGGTAAATTACAGAAATTAAATAAACAAGCAAACAATCATATTGCAATCAAGAATTAAAATTATTTATCTAATAATGAATATAGTTTTCAGTTTGGCTCCCCCTGAACTAAAGCCACGGTGATGGTTAGGCAAGATGTGAATCTTGTCCTTGGGGATCCAATACTGATTTGATCCAGTCGGTTTGTTCAGGTATAGTTTATGTAACGACACAGTCTCTCAACCCCTTTGGCGGCCAAATCAACATTTGGCGGCCCAACAACCTGGCCCCTCGGCCCAACAACCTGGCGGCCAAATCAACATTTGGCGGCCCAACTATGTCGTCGACCAACAACCGTGTCGTTACTCACTAGGTCTTTCCACCCCTGGCCAGTGGATTTTTGCCTTCCTCAGGATTCGAACTCTAGACCTCCAGGATAAGTACTAGAGTTTATGAATCCTGATACCAATTGAGCTACAGCTCAATTGGTATCAGGATTCATAAACTCTAGTACTTATCCTGGAGGTCTAGAGTTCGAATCCTGAGGAAGGCAAAAATCCACTGGCCAGGGGTGGAAAGACCTAGTGAGTAACGACACGGTTGTTGGTCGACGACATAGTTGGGCCGCCAAATGTTGATTTGGCCGCCAGGTTGTTGGGACGAGGGGCCAGGTTGTTGGGCCGCCAAATGTTGATTTGGCCGCCAAAGGGGTTGAGAGACCGTGTCGTTACAATAAAAAGGCGCCTTTTTATTGTAACGACCCGGCCCCTTGGCCCCTTGGGCGGCCCACTGGCGGCCCACTTGGCGGCCCAACTGGCGGTCCCTTGGGCGGCCCAACTGGCGGCCCACTAGGCGACCCCTTATGTCGTCAACCGACGACTATTGGCCGTGCCGTTACTCACAAGTACTTTCCACCCCTGGCCAGTGGATTTTTGCCTTTCTCAGGATTCGAACTCTAGACCTCCAGGCTAAGTACTAAAGTTTATGAATCCTGATACCAATTGAGCTATAGCTCAATTGGTATCAGGATTCATAACTTTAGTACTTAGCCTGGAGGTCTAGAGTTCGAATCCTGAGAAAGGCAAAAATCCACTGGCCAGGGGTGGAAAGTACTTGTGAGTAACGGCACGGCCAATAGTCGTCGGTTGACGACATAAGGGGTCGCCTAGTGGGCCGCCAGTTGGGCCGCCCAAGGGACCGCCAGTTGGGCCGCCAAGTGGGCCGCCAGTGGGCCGCCCAAGGGGCCAAGGGGCCGGGTCGTTACAGTTTAGGTACCCATGCCTGAATTTTACCTCTGGACTGATTCAGTACAGCAAAGTAAGATCTTTGTCGGGATTTGGTTTTATAGCCTAGTCCGGATCGATTTAGAATTGATTTATGTTTTCCAAGGATCATGTCAAGACCCTTGGAACCAGATGTAAATCGTTCTAAAGCTGATCTAAGATCCTTAACCTGAGCTTTCAGGGAGGAGTTCTCCTTTTCAAGTTTTTCAACTTGAGTAGGAGTTCCTTCCTGAACCTTCTCGGTTAAGGGTTTAGAGTCAGCTCCCTCTTTCAGGAGTTTTACTTCCTGTCGGAGGGATTCGACTCGGAGTTTGGCTTTTGCCAAATCTCGAGAAAGAAATGAAATTAATTCAGTTAATTGACATCTATTAAAACCAGTTACCTTAATTTCGCCGTCCTCTGTAAATGTCAGCTCGCCGTCGTCCTGTTCTGATTCAGACTCAGTCTCGACTTTTTCTGAGGCGGTCAGAGCTAGTAGGTTTGATTGGGGTGCCTCTTCTTCTTCTTCTGAGGAAGATTCATCCCAGGTTGCTTGCAGTGCCTTCTTTCTTCTCGTCCTTTTTGTCTCCTTTAGGTTAGGGCACTCTGACTTGTAGTGGCCCTTTTTCTTGCACTTGTAGCAGGTCACATTGGGCTTGTTTGCGGGTTCAGCTGGTTCATCCTTTCTTCGGCCGGTTTTCCGTTTG